>CAHIKZ030000369.1:2462500-2610661 GCA_903632075.3 Acanthosepion pharaonis | reverse complement strand
GGGTGCCACATATATAAATTATTAGGAGGATTTGATAATTATATTTAAGTAATTCATCGGGTCTGATAGAAATCTCAACAGAATGAAGAGGACGGCCGTTTCGTCCTATATTTGGGACTCATCAGCAGTGCGCCTCCACTACCGAGAATTGAAACCCTGACAGTTAGGTTGTCAAGCAAACATCATACCAACATCATATGTTGAGTCTGATTTGCAATTACTTCGTCACCAAGGATCGGTGGAACAGTTGGTATGATGTTTGCTTGACACACACACACACACACACACACACACACACACACACATATATATATATATATATATATATATATATATATATATATATATATTAAGTACCATTTAATATTATCGCACAAAATTTCATAACTGAAGCAATTAAGCTGTCATATCCTCATACGTCGAAACCGACGGGAGAGTCTATTATTATTATTATATTTTTTCATTTCGATGATCGTTGGCTTTACCTTCATAATTCCGAATCTTGAGTTCCTTACATCGGCTCTTCAGCTATCAATCCTTCTACTCGTCAGAGGATATCAGCAATGGTCTTTTTATGTTTCGCTTTTTCTTTCATATATGAACTTTTCATTAAGGCAATGTCGATTTTTTGTCCTTTCATAGTGTGTATGCATGCACGGGAAAGTTATTTTTCACGTTAGACCCCATTTTCCCACAGACATAAAGTCGCAAGACTATAGCTCTTCTATCGTTATTTCCATGGCAAATGTTCATACGATTACTTATTTTTTTTTAAATTAAAATAGTTCAGAGATTTGCAACCAAGACTCACCTTATTATGTTCACATGATTGATATAAACTCATTTTCAACGCATTCCTATCTATGCTGTTCCACACAGTTGCTTTCAAAGAACAAATACCTTCAATAGCTGTTTAATTTTATGGGATGAGGTATTATAACTATTTTCAGGCAAATTTCTTCATCTTTATTGTCATATTCCCGTCTTAGTGGAGACAAACGTTTGGTTGAGGTAATTTAAAATGACTTGACTCAAAGTATTGTGAGTTCAATACCTGTCCGCAGCAGAGGTGAACAAAAAATAGTAGAATTGAGTTACTAAAAGGAAATAACTGAAACTGGAGTATCCAGAAAATGCATGACACGTATATCTAGAAGAATGTATCTCCCTGGACACAATAAAGGGTTCGGTTATAAATTCCAACGTTTATCACCTAAGGAACAGCGGGGTGTACAACTGCCAAAACGTCGTGAATATGGCAATAAACGCTAGGACAACAGCCCGATCTTGTAGACCAGACCCCCGTGTAAATGCTTCTCCGTATACTACTAACCTAACCCGTTCAAGTGTATGTTAATCCTTATCGATTCGCTATATCCTAGTAATATTCTTTTCCCTCTTGTCCCACTTACGTTTATATCACACATCCTATTCTGTAAACTCTGACACTTTATGTGTTCTTACACGTTGTAATGATCTCGGTTTTCCTAAGTGGGTTAAACACGCAAGATTATACCACCTCTCTCAGTATTTGTATATCCACTCAGCATAGTTGGAGTATAAAAAAAAAAGTGGGCTCGATGGATGTTGAATGAACTCATATGTGTATGGGAATACGTCTGCAACAGGAATAGAGTTTTAATTTGGAGCTGATTATTATAATCAGAGCGATATAGCATGTGAATTTCAACTCCAAATTTCAGCAAAAACACGATACCCCCCAGCAAAGAAAAGAAATCGATGAAAATTAGATTTTGGAGAATGTCACGTTTTATCTAAAGTACGTTCAGCATTTTTTTTCTTTTTACGAATTAATACGGAATACATAATACACTACATTTTGACTATCAAAATAATTGTTTTATTATTGCAATTATTATCTTACATCTTAGCTTTGCTGATTAACATAGATAACCTTAATTATCTTTCCCTATATTTACATAATTATAGAACAATTTTTACATTTCTATTGTGAAGTGATTTCATGCACAGAAATTTTATTTGGTTGATAATTATTTTATTGTATTAATTTATCTTAATATTTGTCCACTGGCTTTCACTTGGATTAATATCTGTCGAAGCTCATGATTTTCAGTCACCCCCCCCCACGAGGGTGTCATGTGACACAAGGCCTTTTTAACGTGGGCATTCCGAGCGTAGATAGACAGAATATATAAATGAATAATGCACTATTTTCATGTAGACATAAATCGCACATAGAAATAAGTGATAAATTATGTTTCATTCCTATGAACACTCATATTATTCATATGTCAATATTAAATGTTCCGAGAGAGACATGTCCACGAGTACGTATGATCGTTGAACTAGTGTTTTCTATTTTGTTCTCTTTTTATGAATTTTGGCAATAAATTTGATCGATTAAATACTGAATGTTGCATGACAACATTGGCTGACAACATATTTAAGCAAATCCATTTAACTCCGGTGACAAGTGTCGATATTTCCCGAATTGGCGTGTTTATATTTTATATGATTTAATGCGTGTCTTTTATTATCTTTCTTGCGGATACGAAATTTCCAACTAGTATTGGAATTTATAGAAGACGAAAAACATATAAACTACATTTCTGAATAACATGAAAGTTATTTAATTCGAATATATTTTAAACACAAGAGAAGTAAATATAATAAATTTGTGTTTTATAAAATAGTTATGATTTTTTAATCAATTAATTGAAAGGATTCGTGCAAAATAGCGTGGCGCATATAAGGAAAGTCGATGAAATTCCTTATTAACAATATGATGAAGGAAACTAAATTTTCGTATACAGGAATCCCTCGATTAGTGAGGTTAATGTGTATATTAAAAGATATGCACTCGTCGAAAACATATTAATCGAATATAATAACATATACAATTATGTAATTTATACCTCAAATTTCAGTCTCATTGAAGATTAATTTCTAATTTGCTCACGTTTTAATTAAAATATAGATACATATAACAAGATCCAATAAACATGCTATGAATTAATGTTTATTAATCTGATTTGTTAAGAAAAAAATATTTAGAATGTTTTGTCGCATGATATCCTTCTGTTCTTTTTCTAAATGACGTTACTGAGACATTGCCCCTTCTAATGTTTCAAAAATATCATAATCTTTAGTGTTTTAAACTATATTTTTTTTTTTTTTCCTTAATTAATGCATACATAGTTTATATTTCTATATTTTTTAATGAATATAAATTTCCCTATCTAATTAAATCGTCCATTATCTTTTTTACGAAAAATCATATAACTCCTTATCTGACCATCAAAATAAACATGAAAAAATTAACATTGATCAATTTGGATGGAGATAAATATTTCAATATTTATTTGTATTGTCGGCATATATTATGAGATTTATCTTTTTGTAACGTTCATTTGTAACACTTTTGTAATTATTTACATAACGTAATACTTGACAAACGAAATAGTTACACATTTTTCATTTTTAAATTTAAAAAATTCTTAATTAATTGGTGACTATAAAATCATTTTTTTAATTTACGATTTTTAAATTGAAGAATGCTTAACGGCACTAATCGAGTATTATGTATGCACCAATCGATTTTGGTATATACAAATTTCAGCGCACTAACTGAAAACGCATTAATCAAGAGATTCCTGTACACTTATTTTAATATTTAGTTTTATGCATATATGAACAGAGAAATTTGTTTTCTACTATAAAACTAAGACATTGATGCACTGCATTCTTTTGAGGAGAATATTTTCTTTCACGAAATTAATGAATTGAACATGCAAATGTTTTTAAATTGCTAGAGTTACAATTCCTGAAATTCCACTTAAACATAGTTACACATTTTTAAAATGACGCCAGATATCGTTGTTAGATTCAACGTAAAATAACATGAATTAAATTCTCTTTCCCAAATCAGTTGCGTTACAAACTTAGTATATCTGGTAATGGTAATATTAGTTGTTTCCTTATAACGAAACATTCAGCCTTCATGTACCGAGTATTTAGACATCTTTCTCTTGAAACAATTTTGCTGTTAAATAAATTTCTTAAGTCTAAGCTTTGTTAATGCTCTTTCCAGTATCGATGGTGTCATCCTTCCTTTTCTTTTGGGGGTAATGTGGACCGTTGGCGATTTAATTATGTCATTATTATCTCGAGGTACATGTGCTATCTATTCCAGTTGTATCTGATTTAATTTGGTATCTCTTATATGCCAAAATTATTTGTTTGAATGTCTATAACGCCACTTCACAAGTTTCGAAGTAGGATTATGCTCGCTAAAGCCTACACACTTCACGCACTCGAAATCATTTTTGACCAGCGGTCTGAGAGAGCGGTTATATATATTCGACAGATTAGATATTTACAAACCCGTTTGGTCTTGTAGCAATTTGAGGTGTTGGACGAAACTATCTCTAGAACTGCCTAATCAATGTTCAATTCCTTTATCTTCTATGCTAAATTTGTTACAATAGATCCATACATCGGGATATTTGAAATGTTTAGTAGGAAGATATATAATAATATACATTCACTTAAGATAATAGAATAGCGAAACAGTCACCATAATTGCTTCAATAAATGAAGATACTCATGCAACAACCGGTGTTCCATGCCAGTGAATTGATACAAAAGGTGTTAAATGAATGGAAGCTCATGAGATAATTCGGTGAATAAAAGAGTTTTCATAGAAAGAAAGCTAGGTGTTAATGGATAACTGTAGAGATCCAATAAAATTAATCGATAACGCGATCCATATTTTTTTACTTCTTCGCTTCTTGAATCGCTTCCGAAAAATGACAAAAAACAGATATAAAAAAAGACCGATAAATATTCACTTAATTAGATTGCTTTGATAAAACATCGGCTGATATTTTATGTGTCTGGTAAGAAACAATCTAGAAATATCATTAGATATATTCGTATATATATACACGTATGAAAACATATACTCGCACGGACGGATGCAAACACATGCGCACATACAATAAGATATACGAAAATGCATTTTTTGCTTGGCTTCGCGAACGAAGATTTATTAAATGGGCTGTCCACATCGCCTGCAGACACGCTGATGGCCAACTAGGCCGATGCGGGACAGGCAAGTCCGGTTGCAGCGTCTACAAGTAAATCGTTTGGTCTAGTATAGTTGCTGCGGCTTCCCTGTGCTTTCTTCCTGCGGCGTTTCTCCTTCAGGTTGGCCCTGCGAGAGTCATCAAAGGTGAAGACGGCCCGGTGGACTGTGTGTCACTAGGCTTGACGACCAGCAGCAAGTGTCGACCACTGGCGATGGTCAATGTGGCAGATACCGAGGGACTTCTTGAAGGAGTCCTCATAATATTTCCTTTTTGACCCTCTGTCATGTTGGTCAGTGGAGAGTACGCCATACAGAGCTATCTTGCTCATATATGCACAGAAAATTATATTACAAACATATAAAACATATATACACAAAAAAGAACACATACAAACTTCCATGCATACATAAAAACTCGCTTCAGCACACAAACAAAACTCACATATTATTACACAAATGTCCAAACAGAAATGCATACAAATGCACACAAACACAAATATACAAACATGCATACACACCCGCAGACAAACGCACGCAAACGTACATATATACACAAAGACACAAAAACCATCAGACACATCTGCTTTACCAACAGAAAAAAAACACAACTACAATAATATACACGCATATGCATACTTATAAACAAGTACAAACTGCTGTACAAAACAGACATATAAACACAAGCAAAGATGCAGATACAATTACACCAACATATATTTATCAGTACACAGGTACACACATACACGCAATCAAAAATACACATGTACACATACACACTCCCATAGACAAACACGCACATATGAAACAGACTGTTGCCGGTTGGTGTTGAAATAATTGTCCTTATTTTTACTTACATATGATATGCTGATATTCAGCACTTTCACACTTAAATATTGCACACCTTAAAATTATATTATTATAATATATATATATATATATATATATGTTTCAGTAAATTTCATTTTTTTTATACATACATGCAATTAGTATTAAATTAATTTTAAGTATTTTATATTGTTATATTTTTAAATGTCATCAGGTAATCGTTTTTTAGACATTTAATCGTATATGGCCATGAATAAGTATGATGCCTTCAGAAAAGACAACGGTTATTTTAAGGTAGGATATGTTTGAATATAGAGCGTTAGAAAATATTTGGAGAAGAAACGTTAATGCAATGGTAAGATTAGTCATTTCTCAAACAGGAAATATTTGATATTCATTGACCGAATAGTCTGTACTGCAGTTGGTTGTAATTTCTGACATATTTCTTTTTAAAATTGTATCATGTACATAGGTTTCTCAAGTACGACAAGTGTTTTCGCTTTATTCCACTACTGATGTCAGTATTCTTCCTAATATTTTATTTGAAATAATGTGGAAGGTCAACGTTTTGAAAACACGTGGATTAGCTGCAATTATTTTAATATTATTTAAATTGGCTTCATTATTTTGAGTAGCAGATATTAAAGACTTGGGGGATAATGTTAGAATTTTATTTTTATCTAATTTATCATTATTATTATTATTATTATTATTGTTGTTGTTGTTGTTTTAATGAGCACTATTTTATTACGACCAGAACACATTGTGTGCTAATAAGTATGCATATATGCCTGCATATATATATATATATATATATATATATATATGTGTGTGTGTGTGTGTGTGTGTGTGTGTGTGTGTGTGTGTGTGTGTGTTTGTGTTTGTACTCAATAAACGTTCAAGTCGCTAGTGATTGTTGTGTCAGTCAACCCGGAAGCAAGTCAATCCAAGCAAGTTCCAGGAACCAGTTATTTAATTTTGTAGTCGTGCTCGTACAGAATTGTAAAAAGTTATTCGTAACTGCTGAATGTACTAAGATTTCTTTACAGGTTTTTCTTTTTTTCTTAATTGTGTTTCACTTATTGGCTGTAAAATATAGGAGTTTATATCCTATAAAATCCCATGTAGATTGATAAATATTGAAAATAGTAAATATTTAATTTTAAAATCAGTAGGCCAATTTACTTGTCTACCCGAGTGAGTGTTGTTTCACCACGTGGAAAATTGTTCGCACATCTTGCTATATTGTGGTTTAATTCGGGTACTGTTGTACTGTTCTTTGTAGGTAAATCCAAGTAGGCTGGTTTTAGTATATCTTTACAAACAGTATCTTGTTTACGCTTTTTTATGATGGAAAATATTTTGGTTTTCTGTCGACCACTTGAAAACCTTTCCCAGTAATGCTATCATTTTTCTTACTAGCGAAGAAGACTTCATCTGTTCCAGGTTCAAATTATTGAACAGGTCGTGCAACCTTCTCTAGTCCATTTTCAGATACGTTAATTGCCGCATTTTTCAGCGTATCTTATGTTTTTTATTTATTTATTTTTTCTCTGGATATATTCAAGTAGATTTGTTCGTCATCTGCCGAGAGTTTTTGTGCTGCGCAGGCAATTCGCGCAACATGTGATGTCACTTTGTGCGCTAAATATTGCATTTAATTGTGACAACTAAGTCAGCACATTCGTTGGATTATAATATATGTACTTTCAACGTTAATACGTGTTCCGTAACTTGGGTGATGTTGTTCGTATGCATTTTCTAAATGTTTCGGCTTTGATTTTGTTTAAGAAAAATGTATTTGCTTGAGTTGAAATATTGCTTTCTGGGAAGAAATGTTATAGAAACATCGGAATTCATTAGTTTGTTATTTGATGATCGAATTTGTATGTTTACATTGTGAAATAGTTTATGACGATGGGTCAACAATGATTTTAAGATAACCTTTATCCGGTAATGACCATTTTGTTAGTGTCATCATCAATTTTTTTTATTGTTCTTTGTCGGTGGTCACAATTTGTTGGTGGCAACAATAATTTTTAGAATAATCTTCGTCGGTGGTGACCATTTTTGTGAAGACAATCTACGGGGATTGTCCAAGTGTCATGTCCACAAATTACAGCACAAAATAATGAAAAACGCGAATAAATTATCATCGAAGAAAAAGGAAAAGTCAAAGTTAAATATGACAGTAAAATTTATACAACGTTACAAATATTTACATGTTGAAAAGTAATGTTTCTGTTGTGTTGATTAAGATACCAGTAGTTCTAGTGTACAAAATGATTTCTCATTTTCATACTAATGACACATACACACACACACACATATATATATATATATATATATATATATATATATATATATATATATATTATATATTATAATTTCATTGATTAAAATATGTTTTTCCACTACAGAGTTCTAACCATGTCTCAAAAATGGAAGCTAAAAGCTTCAATTTAATTTTAATAATTAAATTAAAGTCATTAGTTCCATTTCATCCTCAAGCAGTAACTTTTTTTTAAAATTATTTTTATATATATATTTTTAAATATTTTATATATATATATATATATATATATATATATATATATATATATATATATATATATATATATAGATGTTTCATTAAATAATATAGACAAGTATTGTCTATTTATTTTTATGTAAATTCTTTTCATAACATCTGATAAGTTTAATGACATATATATATATATATATACATATATATACATACATACATACATACATAATATATATATATATATATATATATATATATATATATATATATATATATATATATATATATATATATATATTTTTGTGCGTGTCTCTTTGTATTTAGACATATGCTCCTCTCTGATGCACGTTTATTTGAAAAAGAATGAGGTGTGGTGGTTGTATTTTTTAAATATAACTTCTCAGGTGTTCGTATATTATTTTTCATTTCAGGACATGTATTATATAAATATTGACCATTCTTTTTCCAAGTGCTTTCAGTTATACATTTAGCCATTATCCAAGAAGAATGTTCTTTTATTTTAACTGAATATATACATAGTTTTATTGATATATATAGATTTTATGGGAATGGTTTATTTTCTAAAAAGAGTCAGAAACTTGTGACAGTTTTCATAGTTGATATTATTGAGTGTTGGATATTCCTTTTTTATTAATAATGCTTCCATTAATTTTAGCCATCTGGTACATGTGGATGATGGTCTTATAGTTATATTATCAACGTCTATGATACGGATAGAGTTTCGTAGGACTCCATGTGTATTTAAATGAGACATAACTGAGCTATGGTCAGAGAGAAGTAACTTGAGAAATCTTGCTAAAAACGTTGTACATCCAATATAATTATTTGCAAATTCGGGTTGGTCAGGAACACAACTCTTTAAGTGAAATGTCAATTCGTAGGCAATATATGTTCTCTGTAATGTAGATCAGGCAGGATAATTATTAGTTTTGAGGATTAGGTTAGCGGTCTGTGTCTGTCTGTGTGTGCTCACGCGCGTTTAATAAGCCGTTCAATTATGTCATACGTTGCATCCTCCATAGGTTGCACAGAAAAATTTTACATTATTTTAAGTCAGCGTTATATATTTCAAATTTTGAAATCATAACGAACAAATATTTCTATGTATGTATAATGTTTACCAAAAAGAAATCAAACAAATGATAAAGAACCTGTAAAAACAAAACTTTAAATACTCAACAGATGAAATTAGTTTCTTAAATGTTTATTGCAGTTACCACATTTCGCCTAAAGACATTAGACATTTGAGTGAAAAATGTAGATAAACATACCAAAGTTAACTTTTGTTCTGTTTTACTTAAATTAATTTAAAATATATCAGTCATTGTAAAGAAAACTTTTTGTCAAATGAGTATACAATATTACACGCTGGCATTTTAGCAACGTCAGAAACTATATCAATTATAAGCGTATCGTATCATATAATTCTGATTGTACCGAAGTTACTTAATTAGATATTTAGTTACTCCATAAGTTACAGTCAACCAATACCTCTTAATTAATTGATTATTCGGATTTGATCTCAAGAAAAATGGAAATATTTCTCAGAGAATATGTTTGGTTTCATGGATGAATGAATGAAAGAAAGAAATGTTAGATAAGATAGAGGTGGTAACGTTCTCGTGTTTAACGACTACTTCAGTGAAAAGGCAAAATATCTCAGTTTCAAATATTTTCTGTCTGAACCATTTTACATCAGTAAATAACGACCTGCATGTATAAGTAGGATTGTTATTGGAATGTTTTGCAAAAAGATGCTGAGCTCAAATTCTGTCGGTGAATTTTCGCTGGGAAAGTCGTAGCTCGCACAGGGAGGAACCGAATGTCAGTCTAGCATGTTTCAGGTATATTAAAGTATGGCAATGATTGAGATAGAAACGAAAACATATTAACAGCATTACTAACACATCATATATATTATACATCTTCCTACATATACATAATTCATGAATCTTACTTATGGCTGTCTAACACATAAAATATTAAAAATATACAAATTTAATACATAGAATAATGAAAATATATAAATCATTTAAAAAAATACGCATAAAAATACTTTAAGGAAAAATCCAATCAAAACATGATTATTACAATATCTTGCTGCGTCTCACCACTCAGAGAGAGGTGACAACACACATACCCAAAACAAATATACATACACATGAACATGTTAGATAGAGATTCGTTTCTTACTTGCTCTTTATTTGATTTGATTGTATAATTGTCAGATTCATATCTACATTTGATCTATGATTAAGACACACACAGACACACACACGCACACACATACTCACACACACATATGCATATGTATAAATTAGGGGAAATAGTGTAACAAAGTGAAAAGCGCTATTGTCTCATAATTTATTGGTAATATTTATTTAAGGTATATTAACAGGCCGATTACATTTTTCCTATATATATATATATATATATATATATGTGTGTGTGTGTGTATCTGTGTGTGTGTGCGTGTGTGTGAATCATTAGTATTTCTGTATGCATATATATATATATATATATATACATGAAAAAATATTGTTTATGGTGTGCTATATTTATGGGATAAAGTGCTCAATATCAGAGATAGAGCGTATGTAAATATAAATATAAAAGTGAACATTGAAGTCAACGCTGAGAGGCGACAAGCTGTTTCATGCTGGATGCCATCGCCATGCCTGAAGATGGCGTCCAGCATGAAAACAGCCTGTTATTTATAAGTATTTTGTTCAATATTCACTTCTATACATACATACATACATATATATATATATATATATATATATATATATATATATATATATATATATTTATATATTTAATTTTTTTAAAATTATTGAGCAAATTCATAGAAAGGATTTGTGAATTCATATGACGTAGATGTTCTGATCCCTCATATATGATGCAGCACCTACAAGAAATTTAACCTCCAAACGAAGGGAATAATAGTGCCTTTCAAACTAATTCTAGAGTAGAATTGCTTTCAATGTATTTTCTAAGTTATCGTTGGAAAGGGAAAATGATTGACACAATGCAATAGATTATTTTCTACACGTTATACGCAGCTGCTTTTATCTCACGGTCGAATAAGTGTGTAAAAGGAACCGCAGAAGGCTACATCAATAGGGTGAATTGTACTACTATGATACTGGTTTCACACAAAGACACAGAAACACACAGACACAAACAACACACAAACACACACAGACACACATATATTGCTGCAAATAATGTCACTATTGAAAAGTGTTATTAAATTTAAGATTTATTGGTGAATTTTAATAAAATGTTTTATTTTGAGAAGTGTAATGATAAAGGTACCCTACAGTATTCGGGTTGTAGCTTTTACACTTTTTCTTCTTGCTTTCGTGTGGAAAGCCTCTGCATTCTGTTGCCATTTACAACAGAAGCGGAAATCAAACATTTTAATGAAAGTTTCATTTGGCTTGGCATCTACAGAAACTCAGCTCCATGAATAATGGGACACTATCAGAGCACTTGTACCACGGGAAATCACGCTTCCATACGGGATACAAATTGAGAACGCTCATACAGAGACAGGGGTTGTACCATTATCGGAGACAATTTTAACTCTTTTTGAAAAAACTTGCATTTAGCAAATACAGTCTGACACTTTTGAGATCAAATATTTTTTTTTACATAGAAATAATGAAATAATGTGATATTCATGAAATTATCTACAATTATTTATAGGATGTTACTTTCCCATCGCGATATATACACACACACACATATACATATATATACATATACATATATATACATATATATATATATATATGTATATATATATATATATATATATATATATATATATATATATGTGTGTGTGTGTGTGTGTGTGTGTGTGTGTGTGTGTGTGTGTGTGTGTGTGTGTGTATTCATGAATTATTCACACAACAAACAAATGCAAAGGTTAATGATTTAATTGGCGAGAAATCCATCGTCGCAAACAATTCAAATAATATACAAAAACCTCCGAATCCGTTATGAATGAAAAGATCCTTGTTTCTATAAATTTCTGCCGTATTAGTTCTTATTTTTACTCCAAGCTTTCTATACCTGAAGATGTCTGTAGACTCCTCATTGCGGCTACACGTCAGATTGGTTAAACCCGGGGCTGAAATGCGACCGATTTGGCATCTGCCAGCGATCCTTCACCTAAGCAATCGTCTTACGGTGGAGAGAGATACGGAAATTTGAACGTTTTTCATTGGCCCGGTGATCTAAATTCAATTGAAAAGTAATGCGTTAATAGCAGTAGAACCCACTGTGTTTTAAAATTACCATTTTTTCAAAAGAGCGCAAGTATATATATATATATATATATATATATATATATATATATATATATATATATATATATATATATATATATTATTATTGTTAAAGACTACTTAACAATTCAATTTAACAATCTTTTTCCGTCTTTACTTGTTTTCTCGAAAGTTTGTCTTTTATATTTGGATCTAAGTTGTTGAAGAAAGAATAGTTCATTGTGTTTTTTTCACAGCGTTATCCTTTATCCTTTTTGAAGTGGTTGCTTATTATTTTATTTTATTGATAGTATTTTGTGTATTTAGGCTGTGTTGTGGATTAGTTTATTTGCAATTTGTGGGGGGGGTGATATTTCTTATTTGTAGATTTAGTCATTAAATAATTTTATGATGTTCTGCCAGTATTAAATGGTATTTTATTTTTATTGTCTATTTGGTTGTAATTCTGATGGCTTCAATAATTTGTAAGCGTTTTTTACATTTTAGTATATATATATATATATATATATATATATATATATATATATATATATATATATGTGTGTGTGTGTGTGTGTGTGTGTGTGTGTGTGTGTGTGTGTGTGTGTGTAATTATTTGTGTCCTGATTTTGATACTCAGTTTCCTTAATCTTTAGGATCACTATATTTTATATTCCATCTGCCGGAGGTGCTTAAATTTGTAATCATCTTATTAGTCAATCTGAATGATGCCATTTGGTACGCTGTTTCATGCTATGGCTTATCTATGCCTTGAGTAGAGAATATTTTTTGAATAACACTCTTTTCACATGAGATTTATGTTTCTTTTTCAAACGCGCCATTATTTCACGTATGTTAACACTCTGTAGAATTTCTTTTTCTCAGAGATAAAACATTTTTCGGTTGCTGCTTAGTCGAATTGTAGTAGGATTTATCAACAAACCACAAATGTATTGGTAGCATTCAGTCTTCTTCTTTTTTTTTTTTGGACTGCGATAACTATATGCCGTGTTCTTCTATTTGCATAAGATCAATAGATTTTACACACTGAATGTGGAAATGGAGTGACTACCATATTTACATTCAAACTAAATCAAAGCTTGCATTCTAGCATTGCTGGAAAATCATTTGATTCTAACTGAAATATATACTCCTCATTGAAAGCGCATTTATTCTTTTTAACATTTGACAATTTTTTTTCATTTTTCTTCATTGTTCTAATCGATGTAATGTGCTTGATAGGTGGCTTATCTGATCTTTCTTTCCGGATCAAATTTTACGATACCGAATGAAAACACGTTTTACGCATCCATTATATATATATATATATATATATATATATATATATATATATATATATATATATATATATATATATATATATATATATATATATATATATATAAAAAAGCCACAATTATTTCAATATATTTTTTGTTTATGCATTATTATTATAAATGGTCTGTTTATAATAAAAAGTATTAACAACATTTATCGGCCATGATGTCCGAGAAATTACAAAGAAAATATGCGTCCTCAAACAGAAATTGAACCTGTATCCGACATGAAACCATCTTATAGCCTAATGTGCTATACCATTTAGCTACAGAGGATATGTCTGGTTAAATAAAGAAAAAAAAACTGAGAGAATAACCGAGAAGGCAATTTCATGCGCAGAAGTTTCTTCTCTCAATTTGCTGGCATTGCTAAAGAAATAATTCACTTTGCGTTGCTACCAACCAATGCAAAAATCAATGCTCAAGTCTCTTCTCGGCATTTACATCGTTTGAACGCGGTTTGAAGAAAAAAAGAGCTGCTTTAGTTACTCGAAAAGGAGTGGTGTTTAATCAGGACAATGCACGACCCCACACAGAACATTGAAGAACATGTTTAGGAGAGAATTCCTCATCTACATTATTGTGCCGACCTTGCACATTTAAACTAACATTTGTTGCATAGCTAACAGAATCATTTGAATGGATTAATTCTCAAAATCCATGCGGGCTGTCGAAACTGACATTTCCGAGTTCTTCTCTTAGAATCCGAAAGCAGAAAAAAGAAAATAAAAGATAATCATGGAATCTACATTGAAGAATAAATTTCAATAAAATGTCAGATTTCATCACTTTTTCTTTATTATTCAAATTCCAGACAGAACTTATGGGATGACCTGATATATATATATATATATATATATATATATATATTTCCTTTATGAACATGTATGTTTGCCCATGCAATATTGTCCACAGACAATGAAAGATATGCATGTGCGCATTTACGTGCCATTTTTATTCAATACATTTGGAGGAAAACCAATGCAATTTGCATTAAATATCTACTGATATCTCCGCATTATTCTCATTTGTAGTAAGGAAAGTAATTGTTAAACTGTTGTCTTTTTAATAATGGAAGAGAATATGATATACATACTCTCACACTGTTTTAGTTTTAATTGAATGATATTGAAATATTAATCAACAGACTTAATATATCTTTTTATTTGTCAGTGCATAGATAAGTGACATCTTGGTAATAAGAGGTGCTGCAAGCTTGGATGTGCAGGTGGTGAGTGGATAGTGGCTTGGAATTTTTAATTGGAGAGTTCCAATCCCAGTTCAGTTCGCATATAACCTTGGAAATGTTATGAATCCACCAATTCTCCTACAGCTATGGATAAACTTCGGTGTCCATAAGGGTACCGGCGTTTCCAACGTGATATGGACGTAAGCAGCTCGTCACTTTATTGACTGCCTTTTTCCCTCTGCCTGTCTTGCATTAAATATGTTCTGTCTTGGCCGAATGTTCCATGTATACCTTCTTCATTATGGTTACTAAAAATTCCATTTGTCTTCTGATTCTAAGTAAATGCCTTTTTAATGTTTCCATTCTTCTTAAAACTTTATTGTTGCTGACTTTATCCGTTCTTGTTATTCAAAACATCTTTCTTTAGAACCAGATCACTGTTGCCTCCAGTATACCCATCATTTTTCAGAAAAGTGCCCAGCATTCATTCCTATATCAGAATATTATTAATAAATAGCAGTTCGTTACACTTTTCGCTTTTTTTCTAATGAACTTAATCTATTTCTAAGTATTTTTTTAAGATTTTGGAAGTCATCATTTCTTCAGATTTCTGTATCCTATGTTTCGTTGTCTTTAAAAAATCTTACAAAATTTACATTGTAAAATTTGTAGATCTGAATTTATACAAAGAAATAAAAATTTAGTTATTTAAACATTCTCTCTATATCATGTATTCCAATAACCACTGTGGCATATATTCTACAAATGTGGAAAATCGATAGGGAGTGATCAATATTATCCAAATCTTTGTATATCTATATGAATGTTTGCACCCAGTAAAATCATTGATCTTCCATTATGAGTAACATCTCAGACGAGAAATCAATTCCATATAAACCAAAGATCGTAATCTTTATTAAAATGCAACTTATTAAATGTTGACATTTTATATGAATTCAGATCAATGAATGTTACATTAATTTGTTCTTTCCTAACAATATTGATGTGTGGAAACGTTAATGAGAAATCAATATCTATATTTTATATTGGTCAATTTTTACATCTTTATGAAAGCTCTCGCTGGTATTTGTAATTTTGGAAGCATGCGTATGTACGACAAAATCGTAGGTCATGTCCTATTAAGTTTTCTTTTAATTTAATATGTCATTGTGATTGACAGGCATGATATTATTATTGTAAAATGAAGGCATGTATTAATCTAGTCGAATCTCGATAAGATCTGTAATTTTGTAACCAAACAAATTTATTGGCGAAATTAAAACTATTTGGATATGATCTCTCATTGACGTATAAACGCTTAGTATTTATTGATATTTTTTAATCATTCTCCTCAAGCAAAGCGGGAATACTAATAGTCCGCAAGGTTTACAGGGAGTGAAAATAAATAGAATAGGGAGAAATGAGGGAAGGAAAGATATAAACGGGTTTCAAGAAAACAGAAGATGGCGATTGGTGTTTTTTGGAGATTGTACTTATCAGGCAAGCAAGTAAACGGAAGTAAATCCAGAGGTTTGAAGTGCAAGAAAAGAAACTTTTGTAGTATAATTGGTGGTGCCATTTTGCCATTTTAACAGTAAAGGGGTGGATACCTAAGTGACACTCTAGTAGCATGGTTTCATTCATGTTGACCGGACACCAGTGGGAAAAGCGCATCAGTGTAGATGCCATGAATAGATTTGATATAACAGAAATGATTTTACTTTAAGATTTAGTCAACATTATGCATACAAAATTTCCATTGCTGTAAAAAATACAATGATTATTTATAAATATTTTAAAATACAAGAATATAGTGTATACGCTATTCTCATAGATTTTCACAAATTTGGAGGAAAAAGATCATATTCCATGATCTGATTACAGGCTTCTGCACGGAATTACAAATTTAGTTACAATGGACAAATTATATTATATATAAAAATCTGTGAACAATTAAGTTGATTTGCATAAAATGACAACATTATTTTTCGTAGATTTAGAACAGTTACATGATATAAACGATTCCATTCGTCAGTATTGAGATAACACTTAGAACCTGTATTAACATTTAACTAAGTTGAAAATTTTGATAATCTCAAATGGTCTACTGAGGGGTTAATCATGGAAACAATATATTTCTCACAGAAAATATTCATAATATAACAAAATCTATTGAGAACAAACAAATCCAAATGTGAACATTTTGGTAGGAAAAGAAACATGGAGAAATACTGAAAAACAAAACCAAATATATTGTAGTTACTGAAATTTTATCTTTTGCTTCAAAAAATACCATATATGAAGGTGTCTTTTAAAATTATGTAGGGTAGCCAAAACTTTTTGCCGGAAGTGAATGTAAAGTGTATGTTGCATTACGTATCATCTAAATTACGCAAAGTGAGAATAATATTTGCATCTCTTTTTAACAGATATGTTTAACAAAATTATCTAGAAATTACTTAAGAGTAAATTTATTCAATGAAACGCTATTGGCTTCAACCATAGCTTCCAGCCGACTTCGGAATCTTCTGAACCTATTCTGGAGGATGAATGTCTACCTTCAGTTAATCTTTTGTGTTACAAAGAGTTTTCTTGGTCTCTTCCCTTCATTTGCATGAATAGTCACATAATTTTGAAGATCGCTGAGAATAAATTTATTAAATAGAATCGCCATTTGCCTCCAAACGATTTCGGAATCACCTGCAACACTTCTGGAAGGTCTCCTTGTTTACGATGTTGAACGCTGTCATAATACTTGACTTCAGTTCATCTTTGGTGTTACAAGGAATTTTATTGGTCTCTCTATCAAATGATCCCCACACATAATAATAAAGAGAGTTGCAGGCAGGGGCGTTAAGTGGACAGATGTAAGTGATGATGCAGTCACAGAAATTGTCAGGAAGCCATGATTGGATTCTCCTGCTTATGTGGCACGGTATAATGTCCTGTTGACAGAAATAGAGTTTTCCAGTAGCCATCATCAGAACGAGTGCAGCACTACCTCCTGTAGGCACTTGATGTAGACTCCAGTATGGGGTTTGAGGCCTTCACCAACTAATTCATGTCGTATTTTCTCATCAGAATGAGTTTTATGAGCTACCTTTTTTTCGTAATCACCATTAGACTCATCTAAATCTTTCCGAATCCTGTGCATTATCCTCAGATTGCCACCCAAATACTATGGCAGGATCTTATTGGAGCGTCTGACGGGAATGCCAAGCGGTAGAGCATGCCTTTTCTAAATTTCTGGCAGAGTGAATTGCGTCATGGTGTTCTTTTTCTCACAGACCATAGCCAAAAGAGGCTAGTATATTGTGCAATCGACTAAATAAAATAATATAAAAAAAAACTTACATTCAGGAAATTAAAAATAAAAAAGACGACAATTTACTCATCACACCTATATATATATATATATTTATATATATATATATATATATATATATATATATATATATATATATATATATATATATTTATATATATATATATATACAGTAGTAGACCCGGCGTTGCCGGGGATATAACAATGTAAGATAGATCAAGTATCGACCATCATAAAGACTGAAAAATAAAATTGACACAGATTATTGTTTAAGGTTGACGGACACGTATGTCTTAATTAGTTTTTTTGTTTTTTTTACGAATTGGTCAAACTCAAACAAAAGCATTGTTTTCAATCGTTATGAGTCTACCGATTGTTATTATAAACAATTGTCTTATAAATGGAATTTTTAAAGCATTCTGAATGTAAAAATAAAGAAAAAAGTGTGTAAGACAATAAGAAACACTCCCTGCTAAAAAAAGTGAAGTTTTGTTGAAATCGGTTGAAAAATGTAGAAAGTCCGATCCCATATATAAACGAACACACACACACACACACACACACAAACAACCTGGGTTTTATAATAAGTATAACGCGATATGAGTTGTCCCCCTTTCATTTTCGCGATGCCTCTTAATCGTGTTTTCAAATTGATTTCGTGCAAAAACAATTGTGTTTTTTCCAATTTTTGGCGCTGTCAGAACCACCGCAAAGTAATTTTACGTAGTCCTGTGAAGTTTTGTTGAAATCGGTTGAAAAATGTAGGAAATCCGATCCAATATATAAACGCACACACACACACACACACACACAACCTGGGTTTTATAATAAGTATGATATATATATTAATCGTCAACCAGTACAAAAACGCCACTTAGACGGAAGAAGATATTGAGTGTAACAGAAGATGGGGAAAGATTAGTGAGGAGAAAAGTCAATAAAAGTACAGAGTTCGGGAAGACGGGTTATCGGAATTAATGTTGTTGTTCAACTTTTGAAGAAAGTAGGCAGAAGGAAAACAAGAATCTGGTAACCAGCCCTTGTAGGACAAGTGATAGGATAAAAAAAAAAACTTTTGCAATATAACTTACATCTTGTTACTTCAAGAATTTTTACCAAGTTCAAGAGCAAAACAATGAGACCTAGCTACATTTCCCTTACTTTTTCTAAATTTATGTCATCGAAGTGCCAATGATTAAAGCTTATAATGAAAATATTTATAGAAAAGAGACAGGCAAGACATGTCACGTGATGGGAATGTGATTAATTCGATTTACAGCGTCAGGACTGATGAGATTACAGACTCCTCTTTGGATTTTATGACATATCACGATATATGGCAGAAGCAACAGATCAGACGTGGTAGCAATATCCAATGAATGAACGAAAGGGGAATAATGCTAGATTGATTTGGCAGTAGAAATTATCTAGCAAATCATAGGGTACTAGCTGCAGATACGAGTTGGTGCAGATTATCTAACATCGTATTTAAACCGTCTGAACAATTTAAATGTTGCAGTGATACTGATACCCATCATGAAGAAAACAAAAGTTGATAATTAAATATCTGTTGGTAATATTTCATAAAATAATATTTTGTTTACAGAATTTCAGTATATATTATCAAGATATATCGGTAATTTATGGGTACACTGTACATACTTGATGAATGTGCGCATACTTTTAATACCTAATATATTCCACTAAATTCTTGGTTTCTTTAAAAAAACCATATAATGAAGTTATCTTAAATAAAATTTTAATTTCTTTCTTGAAAGTGACGTAATGAACAACACAGACATTTCCAAAAGATAAAAATAATCCTATTAGAGATATTATTTGCATCTCTTTACGAATAATAACTCTTGGAAATTATGTATTTTATCAACGATAAACATCATAGAAATTAAATGATATTCAATTCATGCCAATACCAATCTTCATTTGAAAAAGCAAGGGAATATTCAGAATGTGTCGCATGGATCTTCCAAAACAAAATGATAACTAAGTATCAGCAGACATACTGTCCAGAATTCAAATAATGATTAGATAATATTTACATCTCAACAAAGTTTGAAGATTTATTCGTTTTACGGATTTTGTTCCTATAAAATAGTAAATCTAATGATCAGTTATGTGCCATGAGTGATACACGTTTAGGCGATCATGTACCTTTCGATATATGACTGACGAGGCAGTTTTTTTGGTTTTTTTTTTACATTACGTTGCCATTTCGTTTTGCAGTAGACCAGTTACCATCCATCTTTAGAACCCGCTCTGTCCTGCTATTTATTCATAGTGGGTAAGGGAAGAAGAAGAGGCTTCAAGGGTATTAGCATATAATGGAATGTAAAAGATTCGGCTGTAATTCGAACTCGGCTCTCCGACTCCTCAATCAATCCGTTATATGTTACTCCACCGTAAATTCTAAAGTTAATATTGTACTTAATATTTTTAAAACTATTATTTTCTTGTAGTTATTTTATTGATATAAGCCTAAGAATATAAAAAAATGAAGAAAAATGCAATTTATTTCTGATAGTTTCATTGAAAATTTCAGATCAAAATTTGAACTGTCGTTCGATCTTTTCGCTGAAAAATAGAAAATGATATTCGATTCCCCTTAGGACACTAGTTACAAGAAATACTTCAAAGACAACTGTAGAGATTAACAACGAAAAGTGATATTGCGCTTGACAACATCGATGGTTTGTAGATGCTTAACTTACAGCATGGGCAACATCCAGACTATACCTTGTTTTAGGAAAAGCACAGTCTTATGGCGCCCCACCTGTACAAGATTGTCATTTTCACTACAACCTAAATATAAGAATAAATCCACAAGACTATGGCGCGGTTTGTAGGTCTCCCTGTTTCCCACGAACATATCAGACAAATATATATATATATATATATATATATATATATATATATATATATATATATATATTCGACACTGCCGTCGTATTCAACGTATGTGGGTCAAACAGTTCAGTTCTAGAAACGTCTGCCAGAAACCTGCACATGTGTTTTGATTAAATGCTGAATATTTTGTTCAGAAATATCCAAACATTTTTTTGTTCTTCTCCTAGACTAGTTACCGTCCAAGGCTATATAACCTACTCTGTCCTGCCATTTGCCCATTGCTCTAGGGAGATGAGGAGGATTCATGCCTTTCGTAAGGCTATTATATATATATATATATATATATATATATATATATATATATATATATATATATATATATATATATATATATATATATATTATATATATATATATATATATATATATATATATATATATATGTGTGTGTGTGTGTGCGCTCGCACGCGCGCTCCGCGTGTTATTTTTGATTTTATAAAGACACTTATTATAAATTTTTTTATAAAATAATTATATATATATATATATATATATGTATGTGTGTGTGTGTGTGTGTAGCGTCGCGCGTGTATCTTTCACGCAACATTTCAGCGTTCCGTTGATTGTCATGGAGCAGAGAGCTCAAACGTACGGGCACACCATTCATCGAATGCACCAATAAGGAAAAATGCGCCGCATTGAGCATTCTATGGGAAGGAGGGATGAAACCTGCGGATATCCACCACCGTGTGTTGGCACAGAATGGCGCATGCACTATGAATCTCGGAAGAAAAAAACTGGGTAGGACACTTTAATGTAGGAAGAACACGTAGATGAAAGCCGATTTGTGACCCATAAACGTCACGCACATAAGAACACACCCAGAGGCTTCTTAACAACTTATGGTAATTAGTAGATATTAAAGGAAAAAAAAAGAAACTGTAGAGAACACCTACATCTACTTTTTAAAAGGATATGGATATCAAGCTGAAAATTTAAATAGTAATATATGTAGATAATAACACGTCTTTGTGTGTTAAATATTTATATGGATTAATTTGCTGGCTGACTTAATGTATTTATTATATATTTGCGTCTAGAAAATATATATATTTCATATAGAAAATCCATCTTATGTATTTCATTAATCAAATATAGTCTTAATGCGGTCTCAGTATTTCAATATCCATTAAGCAATGATTATGCATTCTGATTTTTCACTGCTGACATTGATGAGAAAATTGTAGAGTCACTTTGAAATACGAAGTTGTATGGTCTCGGCAGATGATTCAAAATTTATAAAAGTTTCCATTCGATTACAAAGAAATTATGATACACATCTATGTACCTGTGACTAAAATTTTCTCAGAGATAAATTCATTGAACGTTTCTTAAAATATGACGTATTTGTTGAGCGCTGTCACTATCTTCATTTGCGGAAGTTTGATGGTGATAAAAAGTTGGTATTGTAAAAATATTCAAGTAGTTCACAATGAACAAAGCGGATAAGGTATTAATCTAAATATTTTATATTCTAGAAGCAGTGAAAACTTGTTTTCCTTTTCGCTTTTTTTTTCTTTATAGTCCATTTTCCTCTTTTTGATGAAGTCAGTTCGAGATAGAATTGAATATACACAGCAAGATTTAATAAATGTCTGAACACAGCTTTTTCATCCAGATCCTACTCGTATTATAAGGAGTACTATCTGATACTTTGCCTATTTATATATATGCGTGGAGGTCATATTAGATATAAAATTCGCGGAAATATTTATCAGATAAAAGCAAGATTCCTATTTAATGTGTGTTCCTTGAAGGGTATGAAATGATTAATAAATTAATAAATATATACGCTTAAAAGATGAAATTCGTGAGACTAGCCTTTTCATAAATTCTTTTAATGCTGTGCAAATTTTCTCTTCTTTCTTAAAATAAAAGTTAATTAAATTCCAAGTTGATGTTTTGAAAAAAAAACAAAATCTAGATTTAAAAATTCAAATGCTAAGCACTGACTCATTGATTTTGTTAGAAATTAAATTACAAAATTTGCTTAACACACACGCAAAGGCGAATCGGAAACAAAACTCGTGAAATTTCACACCTTGATGAGAGATGTTTTTCGGCCAATAGAAAACTACGAAACATTTAAAAAGAAAATTCAAATAATCTTCAATTGTCAGAAAAATAATATTTTACGGAACTTTTCGCGAGCCGACGCGAAGTTTATTCCTCGTCCTCTGGAAAGGCCTGAATTATATCCGGGAGTGAATTCCCAAATTACCTTTTGAAACCCCACAAGCAAAATAAAAGTCTGGCAAGTTCACCTGTCACCCGATAGAAGGAGACGAGCGTATTAATTAGTCCCTTGACAAAAATCAAGCTATCGTTATTATTACCTCTACATTTCTCCCTCACCTTTTATATACTTGATAAACGAACGGAACATTTTCAGACTGAGCGATTACTTCAAAGATAATTCCTACCCTACGATAACGCTCATACATGTATAAATACATACATACATCCACACGCACGTTCCTGCCTATGTACACATTAGCTCATTCTTGCAAGGACTACTACGAACATTTTGACGAACTTGTATCAACTAAAATACATTAATATTATTTGTAGAGACCTTAATTGATTTATGTCTATATAAATTTGTTGTTTCACTTTACAATTTGATTTTCTTATTTTATACCCCTCTTATGGTGGGCTCTGTAACTAAGAAGGCCAAGTCAAACTAATCTGTTTCAACACTCATACACTTCACTATAACTGATAACCCACTATAATGTATCGTATCTTATTGATTACTTCATATAAACTTTTTCTTTTGTCTAAAATTTATTAATAAAATTAGTTAATAATAATAATAATAATAATAATAATAATAATAATAATAATATGACCTTTATAATTTGCATCTATCTAATAGCTTTTGCTTTACTAAATCTTCATTTATAAAGATTTTAAAGATTTTCTTCACAAAACTATATTGTGAAATGGATATATTCTAATTAAATCGGTTGAAGGTATACAATATATGCAAATGCTGGAAAATAATAAACTGTATACTCGTATATACTTAATTGGCTTTGTATTTGTTGTGTATGATACACCTAATTTACATAAGTGGAGTACCGACCATATAAATATGGGTTGGTACCGGAAGACGACGGAAGATTAAGAGATCGAATCCAGAGACTCTGCCCGACTGCGACTTAGTCAACCCATTCTGCAGGAACAGTCTTCCCAAGAATATACCAAAACTACCTGTAAATATTGTGTACCTTTTTTTCATTGTTTCAATACATTTGGTTACGTACATTTTGTGTTGTATTATTATTATTCCATGCTTATTCAAGCTTCAACAGTATTTTAGCTATTTTTAGAGGCGTTTGTATTCTAGATATTATCTATCTCTTCCAATTCATATTGAGGGTAACTAAAATTGTCTTAACCTTGATATTGACAAAGAAATAGATATATCAAGTATGTTCTGCTATTTAAACTATTTATTTATTGTGCTTAGAAATATTGTCATTATATAAAAATGGGCATAAAATATTGCTTTGTAACAGCGCGGAATATATATATCTGTTAGAAACATCTCGATTAACATTAAGAGTTAGGCGTAAATAAAGACACCATTTTGTAGTTTGATTATATGTAAAACAGGAGAAAATATATTATAATTAATGCGATCAATATTCACGGAAAATGTTTGATATTGTCTATATTAAATCAGTCTTTAGTTAGATGTATATTTATATGTACAATGCTTATGCTGTATGAGTTATTTTCTAAAATGTTTTCTCATCTTCTCTCACAAGATTCACAGATATATGTCTCTAGAATTCAGCAAATTTTCGAGAGGAAATAAAAAATATGTTACTAGAAATGTATACATGTGGCACTTAATTTCCCACTAGGACACCTTATTATAAGCTGAGTACAAGGGAAAAATATTTTTATAAATTCGATGAGGAAATGCGGGTAACATTTCTATTGGAATAAAGATCATTAAAATCACAGCAAGATGGGTTGATCATTTTTCAAATAAACTCAGGGGGAAAAGAGAAATTTGATTTGCTTCCACGTGTGTGCAAGACAGATGTGTATGTAGTCAAATGGATTTTGAAAAAAACAAACAACGATACAGATTCCATGAAATATGAAATGACTGAAAATATGGATGTCGGAAAGTGAAAAAATATATAATTTTAATCAACATAATAAAATTACATAATATTTATCAATTTATATAGTTATCATTTATAGAATATATTTTTCATTATATAATATTTTTGAAATTTATACAATAAAAATTATAATCACAACACACACACAGACAAAATGTATGTATGTATATATATATATATACATATACATATATATATATATATATATATATATATATATATATATATATATATATATCAAATGTACTTATTTTGAATTGTGCTGTAATTATGTCAGTTATTACGGTTAAAGGATATTTATCCCTTTTCCATTACTATTAAATTTGCAAATGCATAGTCAATATAAATTTCATTAAATACATCATTATTTTGGTATATTCATATTCAATCTATACACTAATAAATAAATAATGACTGCACGTATACCTATATAAAATCAACATTTTTATCATATATGTGTGTGCGTATATATACTTGCATACATATATGCATACACACACACATATATATATAATATAAATAAATATAATAAAATTATACCATAATATAATATAATTAAAATTTGATGGTGCGCTATAATTAAGAGTAAAAGTGTTCAAAATCAAAGATAAAGCATATGCAAATATAATAGTGGATAGTGATGTGAACACCGTGTCGATACAGTATGTTTCACACTTGAACGTCATATTAACACCTGAACATTCTATTCGTATATCGAACATATTCTCTCTGTATTTCTGATTGTGCGATTAGGCATTTGAATTTATATGCGTGTTTATAGTCAACATGTCATCAGTAATATGCATTTATATTCATGAATAATTTTTTTACTTTTTTTCAAATTTAACAAGGTATAAAAAGATTATCATTAATTTCAGTAAAAATGAAGACCCTTTTAATATTTCAAACGCAAGAATGAAGTAAAATTTAATCTCTGAAATGATAATTGCTATAAATTAAAATTGCGACAGAATGTTGAAAGTTAATGTCATCAGAAAATAATCCTTCCCCAAACAAGGGAGATATTTCAAATCGTAACCAGAAAAAAGCGTGTTCGTTTGCAAGAGAAACAGCCTAAGTGCGCTCTGAGCTGGAGACGTCAGAATCAATCAGGGACAGAAATGTAATTATCTAGACCGTTTGATAAATTAGGACAGAAAATACGACACAGCACTCCGATGGCTCATGGAAATAGCAAAAGATGATTTCCCTAAATTTTAATAAAGTCTTAGGAAATATGAAAAGTTCCTTAGAAAGAAGTGATTTACATCAAACTCTTTATCACTCTTCATATATATATATATATATATATATATATATATATATATATGGTGGAGTAATTAAAAGCGGGGCTCGGTTTGAAGAATACCAGAGCCGAGTTCTAAATCCAATCGGATCCATTACATCCACTTACGTGCTAATAACCATGAGAAAGGTATGAGTCGTCATCTTCTCCCTCCAACTATGGGTAAATAGCAGGACAGACTTGGGTGGCAACCCATCTAGGAGAAGTTAATTCTGAATTCAAAACCGGTCTGGAGAGGGATGGGCTCCGTCAGGCCCATCTTTCCCAAGAAGCACCACTTTTCTGCGGCTGATGGTTTAATGGATTCGCGATCGTAATATATATATATATATATATATATATATATATATATATATATATATATGTGTGTGTGTGTGTGTGTGTGTGTGTGTGTGTGTGTGTGTGCGTGTGTGTTTGTTCCCATTCATATATATTGGCGTACAATAGCTTTGGGTTATATATATATAATGATTATAAGTCTTTATTTTATTATGTTAAGATTCTTTAGCAGAATGTTGTTCTCAGTAGTGTCAAGGGATCTTGAGGATTAGATAAGTTGTTGGGTTTTCGTTAGTTAAGTGTAAAAAAAGAGGCCTCGTTTTACGCTGTTTGAAGCTGAAAAAAGTCCCATTTAAATTGTCAATGAATGATCCGAGATGATAAATTTGTGGAACGAAGTACTAAGTATGAAATACTCACCAAGACACTCAATCATTAAATGAGAAAAATAGTTTCTGAGTCGGAGATTCGCGCATATTTTCGTTTAACAAATAAATTCTTTGAAAATAAATATTTAGTATTATTCAACCCATGGATCACGTTCCGTCTGACAATAAAACTATAGCATCGTTCGTGAACCCTATTTAAGTAAAATAACCTGACGGTCAAAACGTAATAAATGGCAACAGACGTTAATTGTTCACAACGGCCGGCGCGGCTTCAAAGTGATTTCCTTATTCACCCGTCTTCCTCGACAAGTTGCGTGACTCTTCCTCGCTAAGCTATGTGACACACATTATTCCTCACATTCTCCGTTGCGTTTTTTCTCACACATGCATGGGAAAAAAATATTTCTTTTCATCCTAACAACTAAAAAAGAAGAATGCTAACAACCATACATGCTGAGAAAAAATAATTGTGAAACATAAAAATAAAAATATTTCATGTTTTCATATTTAAAAACTTTCTCGGCATTTTCTTTGTTGTGATTTGATTCAAATCTATGAGAGATTCAAAATATGACGGTATTTAAGTAGGAATTCTTCCATAATATGTGTGTATCTGCCTTGACATGTCATTGAAGATGGGCATTCGCTTGCTTTTACATACTAAAATCATAACTAAAATTTTTACTGAAAAAATATATATAGAACGTGATATAAGGGGAATGTAACCCAACGTGACCTAAATAGACAGCGGGGAGTTTCAAGAAACAGTGTTAAAGCAATTTAGTTTACAAATATTGGAAGTTTTTTTAAACGTGAAGAAAACAAGAAGACTACCAATGTTAGACAAGCGAGATGAAAAAAAGAATGTGAGAGTTTCTGTTGACAGCACACATTCACCGGCAATAAAAGCTACCATAGGAAGCGATCTTAACATTGATGTTTTAGCTGATCCACTATCGCTGAATATCAAGAAAACTAATTGAACATTCGTATAGCAACAAAATCCATAATTGGAATACAAGTTTGAAATGTACAAAATAGGATCTTACATGGGATACTGGAAGGTGGCAAAATGAATTTTAACAAAAAATGTATAATAGAGTTACATTCTAATGCAATATAATATGTAAGAAGCCCAATGACAGATATATCAAAAAGAGGTTAAAATTGTAAGTATCGTCAGATGCGACAGATAAAACTGAATGCTTTGCGCGAAATACTCCTATATCTCTACTCGCACCTGACTGACCTTGTTTACGTGATGTTATATTAGGAAAAAGTGCAGTTTATTCCTGCTAGAAAAAGGTCTAACTACAAAAACATGCCGGGCACAAGTTGTGTCCAAACGGAGATGTAAAGAAAACAAACAAGACACGTATATATATATATATATATATATATATATATATATATATATATATTCTGTAGTTTACTGCTACCAGAAAGCAAAAAATATTTCTCCTCCCGATGATGGCCATTTTGGTCGAAAACTAGTCGAGGAATCTAAATGAAATAATAAAAAAAAAAAACGAAAGAATATTAATCTACAATCCAGAGTGTCTAAAGATTTTAATTTTTAATATTTTTATTATTTAATATATATATATATATATATATATATATATATATATATATATATATCAACAAATATATGTATTAAGCAACAAATTTACAAGTGACAAAGACATCAACATTTGTGTTCCTGTGTGGACGTAAAGAGTTTGTAATTTGGTAAATTTTCGTACGTACGTGTATGAGTGTTTCATGGCGTTTTTCCACATATAGGCAAAAACGCCGATTCTGCGAGAGATCACATTTTTAAATGTGCCCGCTTAAATGCAAAGTGAAAAAGACAACGAGACAAGAAGTCGTCCAGTATTTATAGTGTAGGGAGGACGACCCAAAGTGATTAATTAGGGAATTAAGGAGAAGCAACCTTCGACAACCCTCTAGAACGGAATCTCTTCTCTGTGATATGCACGTAACTAATTAGTTCCAGCTAAATCAACAAAAGGCTCAACATATTCTTCGGTTTCCCATCAACTGGTATAATGAAATGTCTTCTTGAACCGTCTCCTCTTCTCTACAAACTCTATAATAAATCCCTCGTCGCTTCTTGCTTTCTACCTTATTAGAAATCTTCATCTTTATTTCCTGTCTTTAAGAGAACTGATAAACATTCTGCACCCCACCCCACCTCCAAAAAATATCGTCCTACGATAGTTTTTCCACATTTTATAAATTACCAGATGCTCATATTAACGCCAAATTCGGTAACCATCTCAATATATGCGACCGTCTTTCGAATAAACAATATGGCCTTCGTTCCTTCAGGTATAACGCCGATGTGTTAACGCTTATTAATTGATTTGTCCAACAGGCATGGAAATGAGAAAGTCGAGTCTTGCACTGTAGCTTTAGATATGTAGTGTTTGGTATGCTGGTTTACTCCACACATTCAAATGTTTGATGTCACTGGACAAATATTTGGGTTAATTCAATCGTTCTTAACAAATCGTGTAATGAAATTGGCGTGGAACGGATACAGGTCGATAACATTTCACATTAATGCCGGTGTCCTCTAGGTCCCTATCTGTGGACCTACGTTTTTTCTTATTTTCATCAACGACATACTGAATGTTATCAGTGTGACGTCGTCCCCCGGTCGCAGCGCCAACTGTGACGTTCTATCCTGATCTACCACCGCGCCAGTTGTGACGTCCTCAAACAGCACCAATTGTGACGTCCTCACCGCGGCGCCAGCTGTTCGCTCCTCGCTGCTCCGTCCGGGTGTCGCTGCTCCAAACGTGACGTCCGCCTGTCGCGTCAGTCGTGTCGTCTCGTCCTGTGACGACCAACTGGCTTGGTATCGGTCGCGGCACCCAAATGTGACGTTCTAACCTTTTGGTGATTCGGGTGGGAATCTGGTTAGATTTGATATCAGCCTCGTCGTTCCCAACTCGCTTCCAACGCCTGGTTACCAAGGTAACTGCATTGATCTCCACTCTGCCTACCCACGTCGTGAATTGATCTTAGACAGACGAGATCAAACAGTGGTTGGGGCCGTAATGCAAATTGAGTTCAACGGGGGTGATAACAGACAAATATGCATAAAAGAAAATAAAATGAAAACTCAAAAAGTTCAAAGTATCAAAAAAAAAAGGTAACAAACTTTATGTCTAGTTGTTCGATACATAGGACTGCATCTATCTCCCGACCCGTTCTGTGGATTGTGACACGTCGTTTCCGCTAGGCAAGTTTTAACGCTTCAAGTTGTTTGCTCTCTAAGACATTGGTGTTTCGGTGTGTCTTTGGACGAAAGTCGAAAAACTTATTTCGGTGGTCTGGTTCTATGTCGCTCTTCAAAATAATTGTTCTTGGGTTGAAGAGGAGTCCGGAATTTTTGCGTGAATCCTGGTCACGGCACCACTTGTGATGTCGTCCCCCGGCGCTGCGACCGGGGGGACGACGTCACAAGTGGTGCCGTGACCATAGGATCGGACTCTGGAACGGCCACGTCACATCAGTTCTCCACCTTTTTTTTTTATTTATGCTGATGACACATCTATTTACTCTTATTTTAATATCAAGTTCTAATGGTCTGACAAAGTAAAACTGGCAGCTGCTCTTGAAAATGAATTCCAATCAGTGTGTAATTGGGGTAAGGAAAAGGTTTAAAGTTTAACGCCTCAATAATTAATTACTGCCATTTAATCACCATAGATAAACTCCGTCTGCCTTGGATCATTATAGCTGATTCTAACCTCAAGGAAATCAACTCATTTTCCCTTCTAGGAATCAAGATTTCTATTGGTTTGAAGTGAAATGATCATATTCACTCAATTGCCAGGACTTCTTTCAAGAAATATGGTTCAGAGTTTCGTGCCAGACAATGCTTCATTTTTAGAATTACATATTTATAAATCTATACTTCTTCCGTTCATTGAATATTGTTGCAATATTTGATCATATGCTCCTACTATACACCTCGATATTCTTAACAAAATACGAAGTCTGTAATGTAATCGATTCTCACATGGCATCTCGATTTCATTACTTTTTCAAAATCATGACGTGGCTTCCATCTATCATTTCTACAAATATTTTCATAGCAATATTTATGATGTGATTATCTCCTTGGTGCCAGGAAGCATGTATTTAACCGTACTACCAGATCCATGGGGTCCTGGCAAAGGACACATGGCACATTGGATAAAGGCGTTGGTTAGATCCAGTGACAGGACCCAAAGAATGTGAGTTCAGTACCCGGTTAAGGCAGTGGAGAACATGGAGAGAGGGAATTAACTGGAGATAACTGTTAACTGACATCCATTAAACATGGCACGTGGGACTAGAACAGTCTACCCCAGTGAGCGAAATAAAGGTTTCAATTCGACATTCCAACTACCTGAAGAAGGCCGGAACGTACGACAGCCGAAACGTTGTAATAAATATGGCGTCAAAGATGAAGATAATAGTCCGAATAATGTAAATAGTGTACTTAATATTCCCTATATATTTTATTTATAACTGTTGGGGCGCACCCACCTTCTAACTAGTAATGGACTGGTCCCTCTTATATAAGTCAGCTCTGGAGAGAGAGTGACGGAGCGTCAGAGAGAGAGTCAGCGTGAGCAGTCCAGATAAGCTTATCCGGTACATACCGTTGGACTATAGACTTCGGATAATGTTTCGTACTAACCAACCTTCGTTCTACTAATCACTCTATTTTTAATTGCTTTTGTGAATATACCAGTATTTTCCTCTACAACTGTGTTCGTCTTGATTCATACACCGACACGCGGGAAACTCACAACATCTCAATAACCAATTTACAAAAATGAACAATTTAGAGATGTATGTTGCTTTCGATATTTTCTTAGATTTTTGTGTTATTTTGATCTTTCTTCTGGAATATAAATTGTAGATTCTTTGAAAATAATTACTTTTGTAAATTAGTAATTGTATGCATGGCTATAAAAATTAGTTCATGTCGACAGAAAACAATTATTTGATTTTGACTCTTCCGGTGGGAAGAAATTAATTTAAAATATCTGGTCATACAGAATTAAACATTTGCTAGGAATAGAGTTAAAACGTGCTTTCATTTATCAGTTTCCACTCATTTAATTTGCTATTGATCATTGTGCAAGCAATTTATTAAGTATAGTGTTTTAAATCTAAATTTACAAAATTCTGTATCTTCGGAAAGAGCTTTTTGCAGACACGCGTTCGAAAGTTTCTCCTTTTGACTTTAGGGAATGAAAAGTGATCAAATCAAGAAGTCGATTTACCTGATGAAGCAATCCGCGGCGAAAAGCGAATAGATTCCATCAATCTCCACCTCCGCAAAAAGAAAGTAGAGTGAATTAAATAGCGGATATAAAAGAGAATTGAGTTTGCTGATGTCCCCCTTCTTTGGAGCCGTTACTGCTTAGTTTCCCGTCCAAATCAGCCAGTAAGCGGCACCTGCCACATCAAGGAATGGGCTAATCAGTCAGCGTTCATTCACTCACGCTTTCGGAGCACGTTGCCCCATGTCGATCGATGACTTCCGTTGAGGTTCCATATTACTTAAACGAAGCCATGTTCTCGCTCAAGCAATACGCATACGCTTACGAGCGATTACCAGGAAAGTATAACTTCAGGATGTTCTGTTCAACTTTGCCCACCTGTTAAAAATATCTTAATCGGTCAGAATGGACCGAATAAATTTGTTAGAAAAGCGATATTAAAGATAAGATTATAGACATAGAGGTTTTATATTTCAAGCTTTATCTAAGTTACTCGTTTATTTTATTTTATTTTATCTTTTTTGCTTAATTCACTTTATATTAATTATTTTACAGGAACGGCAAACGGAAATATATATTATATTTTGGAACGAGTCCAAATTAGAATAGAACACACTACATTGACGTCTAAGTCCCACCCTTTTAATGTGGAAATATCTAAATGTAAATGGCACTCCTATTCAAAAAGTTCCTTTTCTTGCGCTTCCCGCCTGTGGAAATCCCTTCCGTTTACTTGCTTCCTTGAAAATCAGTCTTCAAATGTTTAAATTCAACGTCATTCGCCATTTTCTACATTAAAATCCCCGTGTTTAGAATGTATAGGTGACATTGCGACCGTTCTCACAGAAAACATAATATTAATATTAATCCCATTGTTTTTATTGGATAATATAATAATAATATAATATCAAATCAAAGAGTGAACTCTTTTATTATGGAGATAAAGAATAAATATCAGCGTACTACTGTGATAATAAAATAAGCACATCCCATCTCTTCTCTCACTTGTAAGCATCTATCACAATAAAATAAACGATTTTCAGCATTAAAGCTCTATGAGTAAAATAAAGCATCATGCGAGGATTTCAATGTACAATGTGAAGACTGAATTAGAAAATTTGCAAATTCTCACATGCATTTATTTTGGGTATAAACAGTGAAAACATCTAGATTTTCAGGGACCATTTATATTAAAGATATTACGGACGTAAACAATAGAGTCTTTGCTATATTATTATAAATCATAATAATAATAAATAGCTAACAATGATTAGGATCAATGTCGAGATTGGACACAGAAAGCAAACTGCAGTCATTGGAATTGTTCTTATATTGTGAAGATCTCTAGAATGAGGAAAAACAAATGTGACAACTCAATACACTGTTTTTAGACATTTGATAATTTGTTTCCATCTCCAAGCACCGTCACCTAATAATAATAATAATAATAATAATAATAATAATAATAATAATAATAATAATAGTATCAACAATAACAACAAACACATCTGCAATAATAATAATAATAATAATAATAATAATTGTATTTAAAGTACAACTAAATATATCTCCCCTTAAATGTGGAGGTTTCCCGGACGCATCGCATTGAAACACTGATTCCCGTAAATCTGCAAATTCAGGCAACGTTGACACTGGTACTCAGAGGTGTGATCGCTTGTGAATACGAAATTTTGTAAATTTCAATATGCGATAGTATAATGGATAACGCCCTGGAATTGTAAATTGCAGATGGCCGTGAGTTCTAATTCTAATAGGGTTTGTTATATTTAGTTACGAGCAAATACTTTGGGAAAGATATGGATCCATTGATATTACCCCACATACGGGTTAAATAGTAATATTTGTATCACTAAATCATTATTCTCCCAAAACGTTTTCTTACACTCTAAAAATATTTTTGGCTTTAAATAACCTGCAAGCCGTAGAAAAGTATCAAACCGTTCATAAGTAAATAAGGATGTATAAATATAGTGAAAATTGAAATATATAAAAATTATATTTCAAAAAATAATAATAAAATAAATAAATATAAGAATGTTGAATTTGGAATGAGAATTGTGTGGAACCTTAAAATTACTGATATACGTATAATATAGCTACTTTCGTGAAAATCGATAGCATGACAAGAACGGCCTGAAACTTGATAAAAAAAGTGTTTTCATCTGAAATGTATATATCATTATTAATAAGAAATACCAAAGTATTTTTGATTATTTTTTTAATTTTTTTAATCATTCTTAGCATATCCGAAATTTTAGTTGAATATCTTTTTCTTTTTTTGTCAGAGAAATTGCTAAAAATCTCATGTCAGCCATGTTTTTAAAATTTTGTAAAGTATGTTAAATTCCTCATTTAAAACTTGTCCAAAATCAATTATACGTTTTTCAAAATTTATTTGAAGAAAATTAGAAAATTTAAAGTTAATTTAATACATTTTGAAAGAAACTTTTATATACTTTCTTCGCAGAAAAATGTTGTTTAAAATAAAAGGGAGCCGAACTTAACATCGTTCCCGATTGACAAGTGCTGAATGCTGACATTCATTACGTTTTGACAGCTAACGTGAGATTCTACTTATCATACGGAAGGACAGAATAGACCTTTTTAAAGTGAAACAGTTTGTGTAGTACCTCGCAATTATTAAAGTAAAAAAAAAAACTTTCACTATTCCTAATTTTTTTTATTTTGCTTTTTTAGTATATAGCTTACACTATAATTTTGTTGATAATATCTGGATAAATTATAAATACTATTAAAAAAAATACAAGCGCTGCACATCTGTTTGGGGGCCTAAATCCATCCCTAATTTAAATAAAGTCAATTTATACTATAATAAAAATCCTTTTGGTTTTATTTTAAAAAAAGCAGCGATAAGGAAATTTAAACCAAATTGACTTTGACATATTTGCGTAAAAGTTCATCCAATCAGCGTTATCAGTTTGTAAATTCCACCACTTACAAGATAAGAGGCAAAGAGTGAAAAAAGGGCAATATTTGTGTTACAGCTTGATATGGATTTTTTTTTCAAACCTATCTTTGAACAATGGCTTGATGTGTTCTGTTTTGTTTTTTTAACACCTCGGGACCCGGGTGATGACAACAACACTTCGCAGATGACATTATCTTAAATGATATTTTTTTAATAAAAACGTGAAATAAAATGCACCAAACTTGTTTCGCACGGACAATTTGCTAAAATAAAGCCCTAAACAATGGAGAACAACCCTTAAATTCTAGACAGAAACTCAATCAACGTGACGTTTGTATTGCATTCATGATACTTCTGGTCTTCCGTAGATTAGAATTGCAGTCGTTTTTATAGACACAAATTATATTTTTTTATATACAGGTGTTCGTTAGTTTGTAAGAAGCTTTAGAAATTAAAATCTGAAATTATAGTCAACTTAATAATCCTATTGTCTAAACTCTACAAACTTTTCACTAATTTTAGAAGAATTAACAATATTTATTGTAAAAATAATAAAATATTTTAAGAAATACAAATAATTGTTTTAAAAATTCATTTTCATCGAATTTTATTTTGCTTTCAGACATATTATCAATATTCATTAAAACAAATAAACGCAATTAAAAGCATTTTGTGGCACCATGCATCCAGGAAGACAAAGAAAGGCAAAAGGGGAAAAGGAAAGAAAAGAAGAAAGGAAGGGAAAAAGTAATGCGAGACGGATCATAGGTGATAAGCGAAAACACACACACGGCTTAAGAGGCAATAAAAAAGGGTTATTTTGGATAAGTGGCAAATGGCGAAAGAGTGTCATTACAATGACAATGAGATTGAGTGGGTAGGGAAGTGTTATCTAAGGATATGAAAGCAAACTATTGGTACGAGAAGGCATCTTATTATCAAAACACAGACCACCGAACAAGGAAAAAATTCAAGCGAAAATGTTATTTCGATAAGTGACGACAAGAAACAGGCGACTAAAAAAGACTTTGGACAGATATGAAAATTAAAGGCCACCTGCGAGCAATCATTGACCGATTTTCCTACTTGGCCTGCGCGAATGGAATTGTGTTATCAAGAAATGTTCGCCAAAGAAAGTCCACTTGAAAACGTTAGATTTTGATAATTGACAAAACACAGGTGTAGCTACGGAGCCTTAGCTAGATATGGAAAATTAAAATACCACACAAGCAGTCTCGCTAACTAAACTCTTTTCGACAAAACAAACTTTTGCCCTGCGATAATGAAATTTTGTTATCAGACACATGAACTGAAGGAAAATGAATAGAATAAGAAATGTTTTTATTTCTTCCTTGGAGACGTCAGACCGACTGAAAACTTGGAGAAAATTCTTTTCTGAGGCCATGTCGGAAAACCAGCCATCTGATGAATTAGCGATAAACTGCTTGACAAACGCAACGTGTTGAACAAAGTGTTGTCATATTATCCGTTCATGATAACGGCGATTTGAAAGAAAGAAAAAAACGAAAGAAGAGAGATAATTAATTTTTTAGTTAATCAAGGTATTTTTTTTTCCGAAACAAAACCGCGGTTTGTTCACGCCCGACTAAGACGTCATTGGTCAAGTGGTGATCACATGACGCACGAAGAAGGAGGAAAGATACCCGACCAAGACCTCATTGGCCGAGAGTGATCACGTGACGCACGAAGAAGGCTGTCGACGACCCAATCCAGAGTATAAGTATGAGAAGCCGCTACAAAGAAGTGGGGAGGGCAGTTCACGCCCCTCAGAAGCATGGTGAGAAAGAGGGAGTGAAAAAAAGGGTTACCAAAAATGGAAAAGAGTGGAAAATCCCTAACCAGAAATAAAAGAGGTGGATATGTATTTAGAATTATCAAGGAACTCCCCGACGCCAACAGACCCAACCCGGTTTTTGTCGGCGTCAATAAAAGCCAGGCCCCAACAGGCAGAAATCAGTTCGAGCCCTGACGGCAGAGATGAGTGTCCAGTATTTCGAGCCCTGACAGCAGAGATGTCTAGTAGTTCGAGCAGAGATGAGTGTCCAGTAGTTCAGGCCCTGACGGCAGAGATGAGTGTCCAGTAGTTCGAGCCCTGGCGGCAGAGATGAGTGCCCAGAAAGTTCGAGCTCCAGTTTCCAGAGTTGAAGCCGCCTCAAGATAGCTGACCAAGATTCACGCAAAATTTTGGACTCCTCTTCAACCAAGAACAATTATTTTGAAGAGTGACTTAGGACCAGACCACCGAAATAAGTTTTTCGACTTTTCGTCCAGAGACACACCGAAACACAAATTTCTTTAGAGAGCAAACAACTTGAAGCGTTAAAACTTGCCCCTGAAGAAAACGACGTGTCACAATCCACAGAACGGGTCGAGAGATAGATGCAGTCCTATGTATCGAACAACTAGACATAAAGTTTGTTACCTTTTTCTTTGATACTTTGAACTTTTTGAGTTTTCATTTTATTTTCTTTTATGCATATTTGTCTGTTATCACCCCGTTGAACTCAATTTGCATTACGGCTCCAACCACTGTTTGATCTCGTCTGTCTAAGATCAATTCACAACGTGGGTAGGCAGACTGGAGATCAGTGCAGTTACCTTGGTAACCAGGCGTTGGAAGCGAGTTGGGAACGGCGAGGCTGATATCAAATCTAACCAGATTCCACCCGAATCACCAAAAGGTTAGAACGTCACATTTGGGTGCCGCGACCGATACCAAGCCAGTTGGTCGTCACAGGACGAGACAACACGACTGACGCGACAGGCGGACGTCACGTTTGGAGCAGCGACACCCGGACGGGCAGCGAGGAGTGAACAGCTGGCGCCGCGGCAAGACGTCTGGTGGTGCTGTTTAGGGGACGTCACAACTGGTGTCGTGACCGGGATAGGACCTTGGAACAGCCACGTCACAACTGGCGCCGTGGTAGATCAGGATAGAACGTCACAGTTGGCGCTGCGACCGGGGGACGACGTCACAATTTGAAATTAAATTGTATTCTTGAGTTTTGTATGATACAATTCAGAAACGCGTTTCAGGTGGAGTTGTTTTAACTAAAAAAAAAAGAAAAAAAAGCATGATTTTGTTTTTCTCAATGCCTTCTGCTTTTAACTAATGTAATCACTAAGTTGTCCAAAATTGCAATTCTAGAGATTTCGTAAAATTATTTAAGGGTTCGGGTAATAAATAACAATAAAAAAAAAAAAAAATTTACCATGACTGAAAAAAGGAAAACATATTTATAATAGGTTCCAACATTTGTGAACAGTTTGGAAAGTTTCATTAAAATCCGACAATAATTTCTATCTTTGCAAGGTTTTTTAAATTAATGTCTGTCATACAGAAAAAAGAAAAAAACGTGCCTCATTTTTATGTTATTTAAGTAGTTTCGCTGACGCCAAGAGAGGCAAGGTTTTTATTTTTTAATCAAAAGTTAGAATGTTCTAAAAAGAAAGATATTTTTTTAAATAATTGAAAAAAACTGTGTTCTTTTCTCTTAATAATAACATTAACATTTAGACTATAAAAAATTTGTTTTCCTCAAGTTTGGCGTCTTTTTTGAGCATGCTAAACTAATTTTCTAGCGATTTCACGGAGGTACCTACGTATAATAATTGACGCTCTGTTCACAACTACATATTGTAGAGACAAGGAATAAAAACACCTGCCAGACGCAATCATATAAAATATCATGTTGAAAATAAGTTTCCTGTTAGATGTTTCAATCCAACAGAAAAAAAAAATGAAAATTTTTGATAGTAAATAAAGACGTCGAAATAGAAATCAGTAGAATGTGGCAGCTGAAACAGACATTGCCTGTTGTCATTAGGAACTATATGAAAAAACAACAAACATTTTACTCAAACTCCTTGTAGGCCTAAAATGTTTGAGTTGTAAAACATCATGATCAGAGCTACTTCTCATATCTTGCGTAGATTTCTCTCCAAATACTAACTGCAATTACATTTTTTCTCCCTTATTTCACGGCTACTCGACGAATACAAAAAACGGTTGTCACTGAATGAAATTTGGGAGCAAACCGTACTATACAAAGCAAAGGAAATACACAACAGCAACAATAAAACTAACAACAACAATAATAATAACAATAGTTTGAGTTCGTATTTTTCTCTACTGTGAAAGCAAGGACATTTTGCTGATGAAAAAATACAAATGAAAAGCGGCATTTATTTCAGCGTTGCACATAAAACCTAAAATGGTTGTTATTAGAACGTCTCGGAGTTCATTTTTATTGGTGACTTTTATATAAAGGCGTTCAGAATAGTAACTAGTGTATATTCTGATGTGTCTCTACATCTCCAATGGATATACGTCATTTTAACCGAGGTTTGACTTTAATCTCGTCAATGCTATGCTGTCTGGCCAATCAAGCATTCGACCAAACTCACGGAATACCGACACACGCGATCAGTTTGGACATCGTATCAACATATATGTCTAAAACTTGAACAGGGTTTTCATAAATAATGCTTAATGGAAATGATGATGATATATTCACAATTTCATCTAAGAAAATGTTAGATCAGAATTCACGTTAATATGTATTCTTTTTTCTTGCTTTCATCTTATCACTGGCTCCAAATATAACACGATTCAAAGTTGATGTCTCTTCAAAGTACACTATTTGAAAATATAACAGACGTCCACAATTACATTATTTTTGTCTCTGATTACATGGCACCACATATTTTTCATCTTCTGATACAAAACATAAAACGATATCTCTTGAAGTCTCTGGGTGAAACTTGGGGGCACGGTTTCAAACGTCATTCAGTCATGCGCCAAGCGTGATACACGCTTAGGCGATTATATATTTTTCGATACATGAATGATGAGGCAAATTTTTTCCCTCAGTAGGTTGCCATGACTTTCTACGCTAGACCAGTTGCCATTCAAGGTTATAGAACCCAGTCTGTCCTGCTATTTACCCATAGCTGTAGGGTGGAGAAGAGGATTCATACCTTTCCCAAGGGTAGAAGGTGTGATAACTTAATTCCAGGAATACTCATAGGGTGCTGTTGTGGTAAAGCGTCAAGAAAATACATACACCACAGAACACCACCACATCATCCAACTTCCGCTTTCTTCAGCTATATATATATTATTCATTGCCGATCATAAAAGAAAGGCATCAGTGACAGCAGATTAACAGTAGAATTTATGTCAAGATTAATAAAAGTCTGTTTTCTATGAAGCGTTTCCCTTCAGGAGCTAGGCGACGATTACTTTCCATAACTTTTCTTTTCTTTTTAACAGCAACATTAGTGTTTTTATTCCCTCCACTTTTTATTATATTCATTCACGTAAACTCATCTTTTATGTTACTCGCTATTTCATTTATTCCTTTATCCTCTAATTTGTCTTGTGTTTGTCAGATTTTCCGAGTCTTCTTTTCTCTTTATATGTCCTAGGAAATTCAGCAGTGTTTTCTTTTCTGCTTCTAATAATAAGTGTTTTTTTTACTTCCATTTTCTTTAGTGAAATTATATGAAACCTTGAAGAAATCGGGTATTTTTTGTGATCAAAGGATCGCCAGTTCAAAGGAGGATGAGAACATGTGCAAAATTAAACGAAGAAAAGAACATGTGCAAAATTATACAATTTTAGTCATAATCGCCTATGATAAAGCCACCTTGAACAAATCGAATATTCTTTGTGATCAAAGATTAGGCGGTTCAAGGAAGGAAAAGAAAATATGCAAAATTATACAAGAGAGGGACAGTCAGAGTCACAACGAGCTCTATGCAAATATATATTTGGAATTTGTAAGAGGCTTACGAGAATATGCTTTGGGGAAAATAAATCTGTTCTGACATGTGAATTTTCCAACATGACGATGCGACCTCATAATAATGTGCTTCTTAAGAAATCCGTTATTTAACAGACTTGGCATGGCGGGAGAAAATCTGCTGAGAATGAGGATTGGTTGTTAATTTTGTTTTGCTTTCTGTTCTGTCTTTCTTATCAAATCATATGTTTTAGTTCCTGTCAACGGCTTTCTTAGGAAATGTTATGCGCCAAAATCTATGACATTTTTTTTCTTTTAGGCTACTCATTTTAAACTTGTAATAATTTTAAACCTACGAACCTGTTATCACAAATCACCTCTTCATTTGTGAGGAACTTGGTCAGAATTCAGTCCTATAATGAAGGAGTGTTATCACAGTTCATTTGTTTCTTATGGAATTTTTTTGTTTGTTAATAATTTTACCTTTGGGAAATCATCCATCTTTATTTCAAAGCGTCTTCTGTTATATATATCTTCTGTTTTCTGTTAAAGTTCTTCATATACAATTAAATTTCTCTGTTTCCCTAATTTGAACAATTAGTTTTGTAGAAGAAAATAAAGAGTTGTCTCTCCTGCTAAAATTTTACATTCTGCTTACTTAGATGGATGGTTAATCAAATCTACCAAGAAAACGATTTTAAAGGCAACTTCTGCTGAAAGAAGGGAATAAAAGTTCGAACTATTGGTGCCAAGATACAAATCCTACATTCATTCACCCAACCTCCGCCCCCGACGTTGTCGGCCAACTTGAAAATCAGTTATGTACGTCGCAAAACCCGCAATAGAATGACGTTTCTATATTCATAACTATGTTTATTGGTTATTAACTTCTAAAAGGAACGCAAAAAGCGATTTATCATTTTATTTTCTAAAACCTTAAAATAGGCGTATAATGATATGATATTGTAATACTAAGTTTTCTTATTTAATGAGTTGTTTTATTCAAATGCATTCCAGTGTCATTTAAAACTAAATAGAATGTATGAAACTTTAATATAATTATATTATTCTGTATTTTCTTTTGGATGCCATAGCCCTTCAGCACATACGAAATAATCTCCATAATTTCCTATTCTTTTTCGGTTTTAAAAAATCTCTGTCTCTCCTTGCTATGCCATCAATTTACGCAAGATTTTAAGCCTATTATCCACTGTATTTCTCTAACAGTTTGTCATTGAAGATATAATGCCGGTGTCGAATCCACCAATCTTCCTTTCATCATAGTTTACATTAACATTTTAACCGTTTCCATTTGATTCTATATATCTGAGTTTTGGTTGGAATTTTCCATAACACTTCCTCATTGTTTACATACCTGTGGAATTTTTTGCTTCCTTCTATAGAACTTCATCAGAGTAGCAACAGTCTCCACTATATATTTGAGGATATTGCAAATCATACAATGTTATATAGAGAAATCACATCACAAATGAGCTCTGCAATGTTTTCTTGTTTATAACGATGTATATTGTCTCCGAATAACAGGATTACATTTTGAAACACATCCTTTGATATTCCAATACGCCTTTGGATTTCGTTCTCACACTTTCCATGAATGCACGAAATTTGGCAACATTATATTTCTGGTTCTGTATTTTTATAAATCAGATATTAATGAGTATATTGAGAAGCTCATTTCTACAAACATTTACTCTTTTCATCTAATTATTTTCATTTTATTTATCGATTGCATGTCCTTTAGAAATCGCATCGATCAGCAAACGCAAATTCTCCTTGAGAAGTAATTCAACAGATAATAAAAAATCCACTGACGCGGAGAAAAAATGATACCCAGCTGTTTCTCTGAGGCTGTGGAGGAACCGAATTGACATTTCATTGTTAACTTGCATCTGTTGCATAACAAATTATTTGTATACATTAAATAACAATAAAAACGAAATATTCATACACGATATCCTAAAAGATCCTCAATTTCGATTTCCGTAATCAGTATAAAGATCGAAATTGAAATTAAAAAATTACCAATACCGTGTAATATTTTAGTTGATAATAACAATGTATTTCTTGAATATTTCATTCATACTGTACATTTAGTGATAATGAGGATATCTTCTCCAAAAAACAAAAAATATCAATTTATCTTCAGGAATTAGAAAATAGCTCTAAAAATATATACCATTTCTTTATTATCTGTGATTGGTATCGCAATCGTTACGGTGTGATTAGCCGTTTACTTATAAGGGAACATTTGGATATTTAGTTTTGCTTTCGTTTAAGATTTATAAAATATTTATTGCAAAACAGATTATAAGAAAACTATTTTTCTCGCCTCCCATAACTGTCATGAATTTTTCGAGTACTGACGGGTGTTTCTTTCCTAACCTTTTCTTAAAATATTCATTATGTCATATTATATTCACCTTCAGTTTTTTATGTATATTCCATTGTATTTATTGCTGCTATTAAACATCTTCAAGTGATATGTTTTTCTATTTGGTAAAATGATTTGTTTGTGATTCTGTAGAGTCAGTCTATAATGTCTGACGAAGGATTGCTTTCTTTAAGATCATTTGTTTGTGATATTCATTGATCTGTGAAAAAGGCTCAATATAGTTGATAGTTTAGAAATATCTGAGCGAGATGGACACAATGTATGGTATACTTGTGTAAGTCTAATTCAGATCAATCAGTTTGAAAATATTTCTAATTCTTTTTCACTCCCAGTATTCACTTTCATTTTAGTGCTATTGACGCCTTTTTGGGGGTATATTTATTAAAAATAAATTAAATAAATATTGCGAATAAGAAGTTATTATAATATATATAGTTTTTTTTATGTTAATTTTTGTTTATTAATGACTGTTTGAAATATACATTTTGTGTCGATTTGAATACTAGTAGGGACGTTTATTCCGAGCTTCGAGGGTTGAATACCGCTGGGAGTGGGCATTTTTCAACTTTTAAAAAGTGCAACTCATTATTATTACTGTTTAATACGGTGCTGTTATAATGTAGTGGAAGCAATATGTTTGATATAATGGGTTTCACTCACTGCGAGATGTTTCCGGTAATATGATTTATACAGAATGCTTTTAAGCAGTATTTTTCTTAAAGTTTCCTCAAATTATTAGTAGCTAGATGTTTTTTATTAAACTTTGAACAGACAGGTGTAAAGGGAAATGTCTAAACGAATTGGTCCTATATAAACTATTGATTTATGATGAATATTAATACTCGATTTGGTCAGACATGAAGTGAAGATAACAACACCTAAAACAAAGCCTTTGAAAATCACTAAAGAATTGTCCCACAGCAAATGGGAAAATGGGCAATATAGACAAATTTTACGCTCCTTACTCACACTAAACGGGACAATTTAAAGAAAAATAAATAAAAAATCATTAAATTTTCCTTGACATATTCAAGAAACATGTTTAAAAGAAGGTTGTTAACCACACACACACACACACACACACACACACACACATACATACATATATATATATATATATATATATATATATATATATATATATATATATATATATATATATAAAAATCTTATGCGTGATAGGCGCCAAAATTAATGGTTCTTTTCCGTACTTCACTGGTGGAAAAGATATTTCGGCAGGTAGGTTTGGTCTTAAAATGCTCGATATCAGTGGGTAAGGATAGAGCATTATAGAGAATCCAAGAGTTATGAAGATTGAAGGGAGTACAAGATAACAATGCGCCTACGCCCTACGAATTCAGTATCCTTGAAATAACGCCACTAAGTTAATAGACAAGTTTATCTCAATTCGTATATATATATATGGTGGCCTGACGATTGCGTCTAGCATGAAACAACCAGTCGCCTCTAAGTGTTGAATTCAATGTTCATATATATATATATATATATATATATATATATATATATAGGGAGAGAGAGAGTGTATGTTTGAAAGAGAGAGAGAAAGAGAGAGTGATAATGGAATGGGAGGGAGATGCGTGTGCGTAAGTAGGGAAATAATATTGTTTTTATAATTTTCTATTTTATGGGTTGAATCTCTATGTTTCTTCTAATCTCTAATGTATAACTATTTAACATATTCGTTACTTCAAGTTGAGTTAAACGCTGAAATTGCTTTGTAATCAATGTGCATAGATTTCAATATTTTGCATAAAAATATATTAAGTACACACAATTTGAATGAAGAGCCATTAATTGATTTGCTGCTATGACCAATTATAACCAAATTAAATGACGCATTTAAAATCTTCGTCTCGTAATAAATAAATAGGTATAAATAATCATAATAATAATAATAATTATTATTATTATTATAATGGTAATGATAATTATTATTATTAAATACGATAAAAATATTGCAAAATTTGTCGTAATAAATATGAAATTGGGCAGACAATAATTTGAACCTTTATGTTTATATTAATTTATAAATTTTAATGTAAATTTTTACATTGTAATTAATACTTATTGTAAGCTATTTGTTTATTTCTGCCTAATCCTGAACCATACACGCAAATTAAGATGCACACACTCATAGATATACATCTATATACTTAACAAGCACACACAAATATATGTATATATATATATATATATATATATATATATATATATGTGTGTGTGTGTGTGTGTGTGTGTGTGTGTCTGTGTGTGCGTGTCTATGTGTGTGCGTGAATTTAAATGAATTATCACAAGGAGAGACAGAACCCGCTTCTCTCCAGTAGTTCTAAAGAAAATCTCAATTAATTAACATATTTTGTTGAATTTCAAGAAAGAAGATATCTTTGGCAAATCTCTATTCAAAATTTATTACGGTTGAGAGAAAAAACAAACTTCAAACAGGTTGGCTTGAAGTAAAAATAAAAATTACCAGTCTAAAATCAATGGCATAATGATAGGAAGTTTTCAAAATTCCATTTTTTTTACTGTTTCATTTATTTTGCAATTTCCATTATGTTAATTTGAGTGAAACGAATCTATAATAGCACTTCTGACATTAAAAAAGGCTAAGATAAATAGAAAAGCTAGAAATCTACATTTTTCCAGAAATAATACGCTCTACCTATATATATTTTTTCGTCAGGACACATGAGTGGATATATTTAATATATTCTTCTAAGAAAACTCATCAGAATACACAAGTCGATTATATCGGAAGAGAATATATAATGTGCTGCAATTTTGTTTGATTACTTTTTATTAATAATATTCTAATGTTTCTATTTCAGTCAAATAATCCAAAAACTGGGTTTTCTCTTTTGTTTCTTTTTTTTTTTCCTTTGGTCACTGTGAAATATCAGCAAGGTTATATTTTTTATTAAATTTTCATAAATCAAGCAGCACTTTAAAATCCATTTCTTTTTTTCATATTTCATTTGCATTCCTTCTGTTGAATGATTTTTTCGTTTTGATTTTGTTTCAGTTTTGTAAGTTAATAACCTTAGATGGGTTTCTTAAAGTGAATGCAAATTCGCTCACTTTCACTTTCATTCGGCTTCTTTTCAACAAACATGAGCTAATGTAAAACTCTAATAATATGAATGACTTCCGTTGTGCTGTTTGGAAATCTCCAGCTGGTTTTCTAATATGTAATGTTTCTCTATCTGAAATTTCTGTTTTGATCTGATTCTATTTAATTGATATCCTCTTCTTCAGCTATTCATTATTTTAAAATCAGTTTCTCTTCGATAATGATTATGTTCCTGCTTTAGTATGATTTATTTTTGGTCAATTCCGGATTCGTTGTTTGATGGGACAGAATGCTATTAAAATATTTTTAAAGTGACAAAAATTATTCTCTACTTATAAGTGAAATAAGATCTATTTTGAAGATTTTTTTTTTAAAGTTTCAGCTATCATGGCATTTCATCGAGTAAACGATGACATCTATATAAATTATTAGGTATTATACATTTTGCAAATATTTTAAAACCGCTAATTACACAGGTAAATATATTATTCCATTGAATATAGGTACATAAAATTGTTTAATTAATTACTAACATGATAGTTCTTAGGTGTAAGATAAATATGTATTTTAACACCCTTTAACGCCGACATTTCTGATTTTTACTCCTATTATAATTATTGTTATTATTATCCCTTCGTTAGTTTGCACGATCATTACGCCATGCTAGTACCTAGTAAATAATGGAATATTCCGTTTTTATCACATAGAAAGTGGGGGATATCAACTACTTGGTTTCAATGAAAAAAGAAAGTAGGGAGGCTAGAAGTGGGGATAGATATTCAGATTAAGCTGATAAGAACATATACTACATCTTGATCTTAGCCAAAGGCCGAACGATGTCGACCGCGAAAACAGCACAATTTTTCAGATGCACCGTATTAAACAATGGGAACAGAGTAAAATAATGGCAACAAAGCTAATTATCATGAGCAAAATAAAATGATCTATTTCATTGTTTCTTTTTAGTTGTTATGAAAAGAAATATTTGTAAGAAGGGAAATTTGATTACGTGAAATGAGGAGAAAGACACTAATTGGTTTCAGAGAGAAAATTAATAAAGCAAGAAAGCAAGAAAGCAAGAAAGAAAGAAAGAAAGAAAGAAAGAAAAAAGAAAGAAAGAGAATAGTGTTTGACGGTTGTTTCAGTGAAATATAAAACGTTGTCAATTTCAAATGATTTCATTTGTAGCAACTTTTTTTTTTAAATAATGATCAACATTCATATTAATAATTATTATTGCAATATTTTGTTAAAGTTGTTAAGCTCAAATATTTAACAATGCAGTAGGAGAATTTTGACGGATATTCAGCTAAATTAATCAGTAACATAACAATTAAGATTCATCAGAATAATAAATATAGGGAACCCGTGAAATTTTCACATGTTCAAATTAGCAGAGAATTATACTTATTTATGCATGTTTTCCAAATTAATTCACGATTTCGATTCTCTGTTCGACTAAATGATTTTCTATTTCAAACTGCCCAGATTTCCGTATGTAAAAAAAAAATAAAATCCATGAGCAGTAGAATAACCTCGAAACTACATTTTAACTATACATTTAAGTGAATAAATTGCGGAGAACAGACGTTAGTTTGCGCAGCCTGCTGCTAAAATACGGCGTTTTGAGATCAATTCTCACAGTTCCAAACTGAAATAAATGTTAGGAAATTGAATGGAAGCAGAGACGTATGATAATGTTTGAAGTAAATAAGTGAAAATAAGGGACGGTGGACTCGGGCTTAATAAATTTATCTGATAGTAAGATTATCTTCGGAAAAATATTATGTATAGTATATACTATAAATAAAATTAAGTCAAATAATATGGCCCAAGGATATTTCTCACTTTTGCCATGTTATTTCATTTTACAAATTCAGAGATAAATAGAATTTCAGTAATAAAATAAATCATTCTTTTTGTATATTAGTTTTTAGTCTATATAATTATCTTCAATGTTATGCTGGTATCTTTTGAGAATAAAGCGTAGAAATAATTACATCATTAACGTAAATTTGTAGCTATTACAATTGTTATTTTGCTGTTATAGTCGTGTTCTTTTTCTTCATCTTCCAATTATTAACATTAGTATGAGTAGAAGTAGTAGTACTAAAATTAATTGCAATAGTAGTATTAGTAGTATTAACGTAGTCTTGATGGTGGTATCATTGATGTTGTTTCTGTTTTGTTATTTTCAACACGAACAGAGTCAATTAAACTCTTACGCCAAAGTTCTGTTTTTCTGCGTAGCTATTGATTTAAATGAAAACAAACATGTTCTTTATTCCCTCTTGGGCAATTCCCTTTAAAACTTGTTTCAAAAAATAATTCTCATAAAGCACTTATAACAAAACACGTAGAGAAAGATTCACTATCAGTTTAACGAAAGTGTTTACACAAAAGCAGTTAAATAGAAGAATGAAGAATAGTTCCAAAAACAGCTTAGAAAAAAGTGAACTTTATTTGTAAAGTGCACAAGTATTAGTCGATATATATACACGGATTTTCATATTTCGGTCGATGTATTACTATTTAAAGATGAAGACAGGTCATCGGTCATAATTTTAAACAAGTCATTTATATCGTCATAATTTTCTAGTCAGACATTATTTAGTGTTTCAGGCGTTTATCTTTCGGATTTTTGTATTTCTTTCCAATATATATATTTTTTTTATTTAGCAGAACCTTGGAGAAGATCAGTTTTCCGTTCTAACCTCTTCTGCTCTTTGAACTTTCACCTTGTCCGTTTGACCTACCCGGACGTCAAGTTTTATTCGTGTCAATTTTTAATTATCTTTTTCTCTCTCGCTGATTCGACAAATTGGAAACATAACTTTACAAATATTCCATCGCCTGTATGTGTTTTCTTGCGAAAACCAATATTATATTCGTGAATACAATTTCAAATTGTGTATTGTCATTTTAAAAAAATCATCTTTTGTAGCTTTCATTTTTAGACAGTAGGACGGAAGAATACACACACACACACACACACACACACACACACACACACACACACACACACACACACACACACATATATATATATATATATATATATATATATATATATATATATAGGAAATTTTAAGGTGTGCTATATATATGGGATAAAGTGCAAATATCAGAGATAGAGCGTATGTAAATATAAATATTGAAATGAACATTGAAGTCAACACTCGGAGACGACAGGCTGTTTCATGCTGGATGCAATCGTCAGGAGGCGAATGCTGGGTTTTTCTTCGGGTATTTATATTAAATATAAGCCGAGGAATAATACAGAATTCGCGGCCTGACGATTGCGTCCAGCATGAAACAGCCGGTCGCCTCTGTGACTTCAATGTACTTATATATATATATATATAAATATATATATATATATATATATATATATATATATATATATATATATATATATATATATATATATATATGGTATTGATATTTAATTTTGGAGAGTGTGTGTATTGACCATCGATTAACTGGCTCATTTTTATTTGCAAAGTAAGTAGCATTCCGACAATTTAAATCCGCGGTATTACAAGGTATATATGAGAGCCTGCCAAATATACGCATTAGCCATCCGGTGATCAAAAAACTGACTTCCATTGTATATCATCTACGTCCAATGGACCGATGTCATTTTTTTAATCTATTCAAACGTTTTTTTGTTGTTGTTATTTTGCTTTTTGCAATTCTTGATATTATCTATTCATAATTATTGTTAGATAAAGAAATACCAATTTTAATCCAAATTATATTCACTGAAACAGAAAACTTATAATACATGTCCGCATTTAGTTTGAAATTTTAAACTCAATGCAGAAGACATTTTTTTTAAATTTGCTGTATTTTGAACAGCACACATTCAACCGGATTTAAAAGACATATTTTGTTTGCAAATATGACAGAGAGTTTGCATTTGTCTATACATTTTACATCCACATAAGTTGCATCATTTTCTCTTTCTCCTATTTTCCTGGGCACTATATTTTGTAGTTCTATCAATATCTGCGAAACGCGAATATCTTCTTTATTTGTCCATTTTTGTATTATTTCCAGGAGATTTAGCTTCATGAACAACATTAATGAAAGAATTGAATGTCCTGGGTTTTGATGTAAAACATTTATGGATGGAGTTCATCGTTGGGCCATTTCATTTCGTTTAGAAGATCAAATTTCCGACTTGCCCTTCGAATAATACATTGTATTCATCATTGAAGGTTTTGACGAAAGGTTTCTCTCATAATTGTTGTCATCATTCCGGTCATCATCCGATTCTGAATAAGTTATGCTGACATTATCACTTTACTTATCATTTTCAGAAAAAAAGAATTGACCCTTATTTAGAATGAACGATATTTTATATTTAATTAAAAGTATGAACCATGGGCTCAATGGCCTCACATTGTAATATAAGGAGAAGTCACATAGAAAAATGTATTTTTTGTTCTAAATTTATTTCGTTTATGCAGATTATATAAAATGAAGGAAAATAAAATCACCAAAATAATTCGGATAGAGTAAATATACAGGTGAAAATTAGTTTTGAAAAAAAAGATGTATTCGACCGATTGAGTGTGAAAAAACAAAACAAGTAATGCAGGTACTACATATTTTTTTTATTTTAATTGGTATCACTTCAAGCGAAGCAGTACATCAATTAGCCCCCAAGGGAGTACAGAATCTGAAGAAATTAGGAAAAGAAACTTTCGTAATGAGGAGAAAAAAAGAGCAGCCAGGAGGGCAATAAATAGCGATTGACACTGCATTTAAACTTTTGCAGACTAAAGTTGGCTAGAACACACGGAGCCGTGCGGGATAATAAACAGTTAGAATAGACTTTACGGATAAATCTAGCTAACAAAACTGTAAATTGATGAGAGCTCGCCGCCCATCTAGTATTGCGCTAAAATTCATATAGTCTAGTTACCATAGCGAAGAGCGCATTTGAACAATTACCATGAAAGTATTTATAAAAAAAATGGAACAGAAAGACAATCTTATGATAGTGGGCAAGTGACTGAAACCGAGACAGCAGAACAGGACAAATAATATTTCTGATTCTTTGGATATTACCAGAGAGCTACAAGATATTAGCATGTGCACCAGACCATATATGACAGCAATATTCTAAACATGGATGAATTGTAGATATATAGATATGCAAAATAGATTCCGAAGAGAAAAAAATATCTCGCCCGAAACAATGAACCGAATTTCTTAGCAGTTGATCTAATGATGGAATCCAATGTAGTCTTCCCGCCTCGTGCCAGTTTACAAAGTTTGCACAAGAAGGTGCAATGAGTCAGTTTTCTTGGAGGATAGCACCAGCAATGCTGATGGAAGGGAGAGACTAAGCCGCTCTCCATAAATCATCTGATAGACGGAAGACTTTCAGATGATTAATGGAGGGCGGTTTCGTTTTGAAAGCGATAGAATTGACAAGTGATCTTTAGCCCCAGTTAACGAAGGTCTTCAGGTCTGTTTTGACCGTGTATGACAGATCAGTCTTGTAATCGAGGCAGGAGTAAAGGGTAATGTCGTCAGCATAGATTCCAAATTGCAAGCTGATATCGGAAAAGTCGTTAATGAAGATTTAAAACATAGTAGGACTGAGGATGGAGCCATGGAAGACGCCCGCTTTAGTACGAAATTATGTAGACGAGTGGCCGTTCAGGAAAACTTTCAGTTCATGATTTAATACTATTGCGTGTCAGAGATAACGTCCTTTGATGAGAGATGACGAACCAGTTGAGCATTGATTACTGCCTATAGGAGATTCTCCAAAAAAATGCAGAAGGTTAATACGCAGATAATTGAATGGGTCAGATGGTTCACCTGAGTTCTTAAAATCTGGAACAACAGACGAGGATATCCGTCAAGAAGGAAAGCAGGAGGCAAAGTGGCAATTAGTATAGAGATTAGAGAGAACAATGACACTCTTCTAGATGAAAATTACTGAAATGCCATCGGGTCTACATGCTTTATGGGAATCAAGCTTAGAGATACTAGCAAAAAACATGGAAGATGTTATATGCAGATCAATCAGCAGAGAATCTATTCTAATTGGAAAGTTAGGCAGGGATACATCAGAGGAGTCAAGGGTAGAGTTTGAGGAGAATTTACGGGCAAAGCATTCAGCTTTATCAGTAGAGAAAGCTAACACCTCAAATTGATTGAAATGGGTTGAATAGAGACCTTGCACTTATTTAGTACCCTATTACAGAGACGCCAGTCGTCACGAGAGCCACGGTTTTTAAGAAGTTATGTCCTTGCTTGCAGAGAGAATGAGGCAGGGCATAGCATAACGAGGTGAAATGACTAAAGAAAACGGATAGGGATATATATATATATATATATATATATATATATATATAAAGAGAAATATACGGAAAAAACAAACAAAAATCCTAATATGCAATTATGCTGTTTTAATGTTAATATAATCTCAAAGTTGGACGTTTCGGTCGAGTAGACCATCTTCAGGACATATTCATAAGACATAATTAACATTAGACTACATTTAATTCAACATGAAAAGACGATGGACATAACTCATTCATGTTGAATTAAACGTTAACGACGTTAACATTAGATTAACATTAAAACAGCATAATTGCATATTTTGTTTGTTTTTCGTATATTTTATTTGCTTCATATATATATCGGATCTATATCCATATATTTATATATATATATATATATATATATATATATATATATATATATATATATATATATATATATATATATATATCAGTGGTGTTGCGATTTTCTACAATTCTTAGAATCTGCCTGATTTAAATATATCGTACCAAAGAGCTCTAATTACTTACTGCACATTGATAATCTTCTCTGATGGTATACGCAAGATACTAACCATTTAAAAGTAACAGCTAAACTCAATAAGGTTGAACCAGCCATCGAATTCACGCACAAATTTGAAGAAAATAATTCTACTTTTCCTCGATATCCTATTATTACGAAGTGATACTAAATTAGATTTAAAAGTTTACGGAAAACCCACTAACAAAAATGAACTTATCAATTTCTATTTCTACCACAACGGGAGAATAAAATCTGGAATAATTATAGGATTTTACCTTTGAGCACTGATAATATGTAGCCCTGAAAAGATTAGTGAAAAGAGGATTATATTGAGAGTACATTAAATCTTCTACATTACTCATACCATTTCATCTTAGAGTAAAAAAAATAACGATATTATGAAATCCATAAAAACAAACAAACAAATACTTCCAACAAATATACAAAATTCAAAATCCTAGCCTCCAATACTTTGACTAAACTCACAAATGAATGAGTCATCCGTAATATGCAGATTGTTACAACCACCTCCAAAACTATCGGAGATAAAATCAGGATGGAAAATAAAATAAAAATCAATTCAAACTCCGGAGATTATCAAATTGAATGTCTACAGTGAAATATCATGTACATTAGAGAGACATCACGTGATCTAAAAAACTCATCTAGGAACAATAAAGAGACTTGCGTTTGATAAACATCTAAATTTTCTCGTCTTACACCGCAGTAACGTGGGACATAAGTTTAATTTCACTAATGACAGATTTATTAAACAAGTACATAACCCCGTAAAGAGAAAATATGAAAATATATTTATAGCAATACTAACAACTATGAAACACGTTTTAAAATCTACATTGTGTCGACATTTTCTATAGATCCAGTATTCATGAATCTAACCTCCTCCGGATATATATATATATATATATATATATATATATATATATATATATATATATATATTTTTTTCGCTAGTTATGTTTCTATATATTTTTAAATCAATTAATAAATTTGATTGGCATCATTATATAGAGATATATATATATATATATATATTAGTTAACTATAAATATAACAGAGTAAAACATTGAGCTCAACACCGCTAGGATAGCATGTGTTTCGTATTCGCATTTTTGGATTTTCATATTTTGTTGATAACATACTAGTTATCCCCAATACTAACGACTTTATCACTACCTCCAAGACAACCAGATAAAAATATTATAAAGAAAAATAGGCTAAAAACCACATTAGATGCGACGATTTAATGCAGGAAAACCTTGCAACGTAGTACGAACTACATTGGCGATAAGTATCGAAATCTAAAATTATGCATCTAATAACATAAAGTTAGACATACTTTTGGACAACCCATCAATTAGCTCGTAAAAACGCAAATATATCAGACCATGATATATTGTTTATATATATATATACCACAATAATTAGAAAAAGACCTAATTTATTATGCAGGAAATATTTAGATAAACTTCTGATAAACATTTTGTCATCAATCAATAAACACACTTTATTATATTAGCAACTTTTAGAAAATTCACACTTAATGAATCAAAGATATGTCTAACTACCACCACAACATTTGTAACTTAAATTATTTCACTCTCACATAAAACATGCTAAAATTAACATATAGGCAACAAGCAAACGTTGATAAAAATATGTACTAGAGGCTCAAAAACATAAACACACACAAAAACGCATACATATTCTTAAGCGTATCTCACAAAGACAAACCAGAATTTTGTCGGATGTACACATTTGAATTATACACACGGACGCTGTTTCATAGGACAGTTACACGATATGTCTGTTTAACCGATGAAAAAGAAACAATTCAAAAAGAAAATAACAGAATTGTGTTTTCTCCTCTATATTAAATTCCTGATAAACCTGAAATACTACCATTTCCGATTTGTTACTTGTCCAATCAATGAGTTGGATTCTAATCCATATCTGATCACACACACACACGCACACACACACACACACACACAGATATATATATATATATATATATATATATATATATGGTGTATCAAAAATAATGTTTGCGAAATTTGTGAGCAGATTCCTCACACCAAAAACAAGGAAAAAGTCTATATAATCATATAAACAAATATTTCGTACTCTATTTTTGCCTTTAGTGTACATTTTTGTCTAATCTGTCTTCAACGTTTAACGGGTGTTGTAGTGAGTTATCTGAGAAGTGTTCCGTTTAAAGATGCCATGATATTCATATTGTGAGCCGTCAGATATGATTTCACATATGGCCGCGTGCGTGGTAATGAACGTGAGGCTGCACGACTGTATTCCAGACCAAAGGTAGCTGTGTCATTCAACCGTTGCTGCTGTTTATCGGCGCGTTGCTTAGACAGAATTCGTGGCACCACAAACTATAGATCGCAGAAAACCGAGAGCTGCTCGTACGCCTGATAACGAACAACATATTCTGCAAGTTGTCCGAGGCGATAAATGTATTAGCACACGTCAAGTGGCCCTATCATGTAGAACATCACATAGTGCCACATGGATGATGCTTTATGGCTCTACACATCTTCCTGTCCCTTGTAGCTTTTAATAAGTTTAGTCTTTTTGTTATTTCTCCAGAACTCTGTTCTGCCATCCAATTATCCAAACACCTCAAGTAAAGCACGTGTTGCTTTCTTTTCTACCTATTTCCCTCGACCTGACCTATGATATTCCAAGCCATGCTTCCTTACAAGATGCCCTAGAAATTTCAAATACCTCTTGCTGATGTTAATTATAAGTTTCTTTGCAGTTTCCATTCTCTCCAAAACCTCGTCGCTGCCCACATGTTTGGCTGATGGTATCCTCAGCATTCTTCTGTAGAACCATATTTCTGTTGCTTCGAGGTCTTCTTCAGCTTTGAAGAGATTGTGCAAAATCCGATGCCATACAGGAGGACAGATATCACGTAACACTTCAGTACCATTTTCTTTGTTTCCAACAAGCTTTTCTTGTTTGTTAATCTTCTGCTTAGCTTTTGGACATTAAATAAATATTGTATTATATTTTTCTGGAATTTTATGATAGTTAAATAGTAGATAATATTTTCGCTGCAGGGTTCAGTAATTATATTTATGCAATGATATATTGTTACTGATTTTCTTACTACTGAATCACAAAATGGTGATTTACGCACAGTCATAAACGCAAATATATAAATATGAACTGTTTACTACAATAAAATATAGATATATACGTGAAATATCTTTTTGAAATTACTGTCTTATGAAATACAAGAATGCTAGCGTTTTTAGTCCTCAATTTTCTATTTATTATTTAACAAAAGTTATTCCTTTGATCCTGAGACAAATTAGCCAATTATTGTGTAAATATTTTTTTGCGTGACTGCTTAAATTATTGTTTGTCAATAAAAAGGAAATTTATTGCTTTTAGCGACAATTGCCGTAAATTTTCATGTATAATACGCCTTCATCCATAATACACATATCTAAAATTTTGCTGAAAGTGTGGAAAAATTCCTCTACTCATGCATAAGTACCCCTTGTTTTGTAATCAAACCCTATAAATTTTACTACGCCAATTTTATTACGGCCGGCATTTCCAACTCTTTATGAAAAAATATGGTTTTAAAAATAGAATAATATTATTCTAATTTATTTTATGATAATTCTTACATTATTTTCCATTTTTAAGTATTGTTGGTTACATATGATTGTATTTGACATTCTTATGGAATCGCATTCGCCGAATGTTAGTGTCAAAATGTTGTATGTTGTGGTGAGTAATCATTTCGTAACTGAAATCGATATAAACCGGCAAATTTAAAGAATTTTTGTAGCTGTGAGTAACATGCACTCCTAATTTTGCTTATTGTTTTAGAAAAAAATGCGTATTATACATGGAGAATTACCGTAAATTAAATGAAGGAAAAATAGCCTTTTAAATTTACGCACACAGAAAAAAGTAAATACTGTGACGTTCTAACCTTTTGCTGATTCGGATGGGAATCTGGTTAGATTCGGTATCAGCTATGTCGTTCCCAGCTCGCCTTCAACGTCTGGTTACCGAAGTAACTGCTTTGATTTCTAGTCTAACCTACCCACGTTGTAATTTGATCTTAGGTAGACGAAATCAATCAGTCGCCGGGCCGTAATGCAAGTTGGTCCAAACAAGGGCAATACCGCATAAGTATATGTAAAAGAAAATAAAATAATAACTCGAAAAGTTCAAATGGGTTAGAAAGGATAACAATATTTTATATCTCGTTGCGAAATACAGGACTGCATCTTTCTCCCAAACCGCTATGTGGATTCGTGACACTTTATGTTTGTTAGGCGAGTCTTAACATCTTAAGTTGTTTGTTTTTAAGAAACTGGTTCTTGGTGTATCTTCAGGCGATATTCGTAAAACTTGTTTTGGTGGTGTGAGTCTAAGTCGTTCTTCAAAAATAAATTGTTCTTTGTTAGAAGTTGAGGTCGTGATTTGCGTGGAAACTTTCAGTCAGGTTCCTGCGAGGCGCCCCCAACACAATCCAACTCAGCTGCGAACTGCGAACATAACTCGAACTGTCAACTCAACTGGATCTGCCTTTCACTCACTGCGACTCTGCTCATATCGACGCCGACCAAAACCGGGGTGGGCTTGTCGGTGTTTGAGGTTCCTTGATAATTCTAAATCCACAATCCACTTGTTTGTTTTCGGTTATTATTTTCCATTTTTGGAAGTCTTTCGTCCTCCCACCTTCTGTTCTCATATTGGCATCTCACCATACCCTCAGAGGGTGTCAACGGGTTTCCCCTCTCTCTCACAGTGGCATCCCATACCGATCCCTTCAGGGGGTATCCCCTCCTTCTTCACATGATTACCTACGCCTGCCGCTCACGCCAGCATTAAGCCAATGGGAGCCCAGCAGTGTGGGTGTGGTCAGACTGGCCTCGGTTTCAAAAAATCTTGCTCAAAGAAAAAAAAAAGATCTTCCTTTTTCTTTTCTTCCATTCTCTCCTTTCTTCTGCCCGACAACAAGTCCTTAGACTCTTATCTTAACCGAATTTCATATGGAATTCGTCACTCGGGACCTTCGCCAAACAAGTGGGTGATCCATTGGACGTATCGCACCTTGGTGCCAATTATTCGTTCTGATAAAATAATTTTGCTATCATAGCCAGCCCTGACAATAAACAGGTGTTTTTCCCAAATGACATGGTGTTGGTTCAACGGACATTTTGGTTTCGGTCAAGCTTGACCTAATTAATTTTTATCTCCCAGCACTCTGCGGGAGGTCGCTTGTCCAACTTGAAATTTTTACCATTGCTATGGGAAGATTGGATATATCTTATTCGGTGCGTCGTCATAAATTAAATTAAATCCGACACATCCGCGACCTTACATTCCTCGATAATGAGAATAAAAACTTTAGCATTTTTCTTTCTTTAAAAGAATAACATCGCTTAGTGTCCTTTTCGTGATGGCTTCTTATCACCTAAATTTAATTCTCGCCTTTCTTTTTTTATTCTTTCTTTCTAGCAACCTAAATAGTGTCACAATACACTGTTAAACAATTTTATAATCATTTTTTAAAAAATGTCACCATGAATTAACTTGTATAAGTTTTACAGTAAAATATGTTAAGTTGATAAGATTTAGAGTTATATAGAATTATTTTATGACATAGATATACGCAGAACATGTTGAGTTCTGTTTGAATTACTAGGAAAAGGGGCTATAATTATTTGCATCACTTACCCGCAGACTCTTGTCCAAATCTTGGTTATTGTTATCCCAAAGTTTCAGGGAGCTATGTCCTCTGGCCTTCATCAGGTAGGTTCTTGTCGATTCGGATTGCTTTCAGGGAATATTGAACAGAATGTTCTTTATATAATTTACAGGCATATATTGTTCTCGTTCTACTTTTCCAAGGTTATCTCGTTTTGTTTTTATTTAGTACTGCTCATTTATTGCTGGTTTCCCAAGGGCCCGAGCAGCGTGTACCAGGAATCAGTGGAAAAGGTGGAATTACTTAAAATGCGATCTTTGTGATAGTAAACCGACATTCAATGTTGAGTTCCCTGTAAGAAAATGCGCATTGAGGTGTAGGTTCCGTGAGAAAATATGCGCGTCTCGTCGTAAATTTAGCGAGAGAATAGGCACGACGTATGTGGAGCTAGTGAAATATTTGTTTATAATTTGTTGCAGATGTGTGTTTTGATATTTAATAAATTTTCAGAGAATTGAAATTTTCCTCTTATTTCCTTTTTTATATTTAGATAGGGGACGGCTTGGATATGTTTATGGATATGTTCTGAAATTAACAGCGAAAAACATTGTACAAGTTTATTTTGAAAATCAACATTGAATTGTGTTGACGCAGAGATCATGCCAACATTAAATACAATGTGTAAAATTACCCACTGAACCAATGATTTGCCGTTTGAGAGGGCTTTTTCAACAAAGAGGCTATGTTTCCCAAAATCTGGGAAACCAAGTTCAGCTCGCACAGAAGAAAATATTGAACGTTTATTGAGCAGCGAAGTAGCTTAACAGGAAATGTGCATTCTAAGACGGTCTTCGCATAAGTTTCGAATATCATTACACCGATTTATGCGAAGATATAATGGCTTAGTATGCCGACAAAATACACTTGGTACAAAAAATTATATCATTGGATTATCCGCATAGGCTTATCTTGACGATTCCAAGAGCTAACGAATGAAAATTTAATTAATCATCTAATGACAATAATGCTAGTCAACACGTTATTTTCCATAATTAATTGAAATACAATTCCATTTTATGATATCCATAATTACCTGAAGACGGATTAATAATATTGTTAACTTAAGAATTAATATCACTTTCAAAGCCTATCATCAGTTTTGAAACATGATATTTATGATGCCTTCTATAATATGCCAAGTTTTTGACAGATTTCGGAGATTAAATAAAGCAGAATCTTCTGAGTTAATGTGAAGTTTTGGGTCGGTAGAAAAGACAGAAACTCTGGGACACTAACACGACATTATTATTAATGAAAATGTAAGTACTTAAAACAGGCTGGATATAATTATTGATGTCAAAGGTTAACATTTGACATCAATTAATTTAAATTGTAACTTGATTTTTTATACCTTATCATAAGGCTATTATTTTAATTTGAAGTTATTCGCTTAGAATTATATGTGGATTCAGTGTTTTAATCCGGGCGAATGGGTGTTAATGACTGGACACTATATTAAATTTATTCTGGAGAAGGAAGTCATTAAATATAATAAAATTAACTGTTTTTGTCCCACTACTTTACGTACTTTTGAAAGAGTAACTTAGTAACTATAGTATACCATCACTAATCATCTTCGATATATATATATATATATATATATATATATATATATATATATATGTGTGTGTGTGTGTGTGTGTGTGTGTATATGTATATGTATGTCTGAATGTATAGTGGGTGTGTACCAATCTTTTCGACAATTAAACTTTTTTTTATATATATAATATCCAACCAGCGGCGTTGAAAATGGTATTGGCAAACTGACTTCAACATTCAACCGTGTCTGTTCTCTTCCCCTGGGGTTAATGTTTTCAGGAAATGCATCGATACATGTTTTGTCTCCAATATTATCAGTTAGAAAGCAGAGTAAACAGGACTCTCTTCCCTTCAGTAGTAAACAGTTTAGGAGAAACGAGAATTCTTAAAAAATATGGAGAATTCAACGAAGAAACGCAAAAGTTTAAAGCTGGAGAATTCATATAAATTCCCAGATATTAAAAGGCAAGTAAATCTGTGACGGCCCATAACCATCGACTTCCTCACGGGACATGACGATTAAAAATGTATCTGATATATGTGAGATTCGTAACTGAGTAAAATGTATTGAGAAATGAACAGCATTTTATATTATAAAATAAATTTGCATTATTTACATTTGGCCATATTTATGCTTATGTCGATCTTCGGTGAATTTCGAACGAAACACTTTATTTAATCAACATGTGTAGATTGTTCCTGTTCCGAATTTACTACTTCTCAAATATTTCTCGCACTTTTTCTCACCGAGTCTAAATCTGCACTACCCGACCCAATTAGTACATCACCAAATTTACGAACCAAAACTTTAATCCAATCTGCTATTGGCCCGTGGAATAATTCTAAACTTAGCATTGATCAATTTAATTATTCTGCGTGCTGTTGACTATTATTACAGTTATTAAGATTACTACTACTGCCAGGATTGGCTTATTCATAACGATTTTATTTTTCACTATTTTTGATGAATACTTGCTGTCATTTCTCCTTCTTTCTCTTCCCATATAATATTTATGTCTCCGCAAGTCCTGCTAAAGAAGCCTTCGTAAGCGCTGGTTAATTCAAATATGTATTTCTAGTGTTCCGCTTTGTCTAGTATTTTTACTTCATTTCACCGAGGTTGGTGACCGAAACTTTCTCAATATACATAACCAGCCATGACTGAATTCATTTTCTTGCCTGGAATTATAGCTTTTGGATGTTCGCTGGGGGATGCTGCTGAGATCACAATTGTATTTCTACCAATCCCAGGACGATTAATACAATTATTCCTGTCAAACCGTGTACTGAAGTTCGTCCTTAACAGATTTTCCTCCAGTTCTTTTCTCAAGAACGCTGCTGCTCCCCTAGGCCCTATCCTGTGTCCTACTCTTTTTCTTATCTTCATTAACGAAATTCCCGATGTCATCAATTCCCAAGTAGGCATCTATGCAACGATAGCACTGTTTACTCCTGTCTAAATAACAAATCTGCTATCGCTGACAAAACTAACCTGGCCTTTGGTCTCGAAAAGGACCTCAAATCGGTTGTTGATTGGGGCAGGAAGTGGCTGGTTAATTTAATGGTTCAAGAACAAAACTGCTGTTACCCACCACAGAGAACCCTCCCTGCCTCCCTTCAGGATGAATGGCTGTTGCCCAACGCCACGAGAGCACCTCTTTGCGACTGTTCCGCTGACCTGAGATGGAACAATTATATTGAAACAAATGCTTAATCTACCGCAAGGAATGTTAGTTCTCTGTGTCGCGACAGAATTTTTTTTTTTTCACTCGAGTCCATCCTTCAAATATATAAATCAACCATTCGCCTTTGCATGGAATATTGATGTCATGTATGGTTTGGAGCCGCCGCTGTTCGTCTCGTTTACAGTCGCTCTCTCACAGACGTGCCGTAGCCTCCATCTGTCTTTTCTAGAAATACTTTAACGGTAACTGCTCCGACGAACTATTTTCAACAGTTCCCAGACTGCATGAATTTAAACGTGCCACTTGGTCGACATCTCAATCCTACCTTTTCACTTTCGAAACGGTTAAATATAGCCGTCTCTTCTACTCTAATAGCCGTCTCTTCTACTCTAATAGCTTCATGTCGCGCACTTCCCGTCTGTGAAGCTCCTTTCATCTTACTTGCTTCCCTGATAACTATAATCTCCTACTGTTCAAATGCAATGTCAATCGACATCTCCAGATGCCTTGATCTATTTCCCGTCCTTCTCTAAATCCATTCCTCTTTCACGCTGCTTTTTGCTTGCTCCCAATTAGCGCAACCCCTTGCGTGCTAATGGCATTCCCGCCTTGCTTGTGGGTGAATTTTTTTTCAAAAAAATGCAACGGGTGGAATGCAAAATGTTCTTGGTTATCTTCTAATCTGTGTGAGTCCTGACGCAGCAGAGATTTCTCTGTAAGGTCGCGATTCATGCAGGGTATGACACATGGTAGTTTTTATTCTGAAGTGAACGTTAGCCGATGACTATCTCTTGCTGGCCTATCTTTACGTACGACTTATTATTTTTGGCCGGTTTTAAGTATATTTCAATCTTGTATTGAGAATGAGAACTTAAATTAATGTATCTTCCAGTGAAGTTTGACTTGTGACATACGGATGATTTGGACCCAATCTCCGTGAAAGTTATTAGAATGACATATACTATTTGATTTCCTCTTATATTGTGAACTGGACGAATGATCTTATTGGGTATACTTGGTCCTGGAGTATTTGTATGCTGTACCGGGGGTCAAACAGGATTTCAGTCGCCGGACAGTGATTTGAAACCCTCGCTATTTACTTTTTTCTACCTACATTTGTATACGTTATAATTAAACTTATCACAACCGACTGTTTAAGGATAAAAGATGTTCGCGGATTTTGATATTGTTCCCTTTTTTCTTCCAAATCCATAAATTTGTTTCGTTTATGATAAATCTTTAAAAAAAAACCTTATATAAAATTCTTTTAAAATTATTTAACTTTTTAACAAGAAAAATATCTCAATTTTATGTTAAAATTTGTCGCAAATATTGTTGATTTATATGCTGAAATGATCTATTATGGCATGTCTCTAATTTCATTTCGATACATTGTTTTTATTTTTAATCTTCCTAGTGGAATTGTTCACATATATTGCATTGATCTATTATTGACCATGGTTACGCCACAATAAAATCTGTATATTATATGAATAGTAGATTATGAAAAATGAAAATGATGTAAAATGGAGTGGGTGCCATATAATAGCTTCAACGTGCATGGGACCAATGCACGGGCTCTGTTTGAACGACTTCTTTGTAAGGCTACTCACAGAGATTAAATAAAGTGTTTGGTTCAATATTCCCTGGACGTCATCCGGAAAGAAAACCTCGAAAATATGCCGGATGATACAAGGTTATAACCACTGCGAGAAAAGAAGCAAATATTGTGGCTATATTCCGAATATAAAGAATTAATTTTTGAGAAGAAATTAATAGATGCTGCTTAAATTTAAAGAGCTCATGACACTTCGAGTCAATTCATGTACTTTAAATCGGGATTACTACTTCATGTCTCATCGCATATAATGTTGATGAAATATATAAAAAAATCTTGTGAGATATGCATTAGAGAAGTATTATGAATGAAGCGCCCTGTTGCCAGACATAAGGATTTCAAGCAGGACAACTTTTAACCCATGGAAATACCACATCCAACAGGCATATGATGTAGGTCTCTGAATTGAGTTTGAGGGCTTGTTGGAAAATGAATTGAGGCATAATTTTCCATCACGAATCATCGCTCTAAACATCATGATGCTGACTGGATATATCAAACAAATTTCCAAAACCTTTGCACTGTCCACTGATTGACACCCAAACACTCTGAAATGTTCATATTGGAGCTTCCAGCGTGAATGCCAGGAAGTAGAGAATGCCGTTTCCAAATATCAGATGGAGAGAATTCCGTGATTATGCTATTTTTCATACAAACGGTGCCCAACTGACCCTACTATATTTTGAGGTCGAGAAAAAAAAAGAAACACTGCACATATGCTAAATTATATATAGCGACAATAAAATATATATATAACCGTGTGTGTGTATGTGTTTCGAAGGGTATGTATGGAAGTATGTTTTAGACAATTTTCTCGGTGCGTGTGAAGTTTTTACCCTGTATCATTTCGAAAATACTTGCCATTTGATATAGCATCTGTCAGATTTTCTGATAGATTAAATATTGTAGAATCTATAACGTCGTACATGCTTTGCACACATAAATTATACTGTTTGAGAATACACGGGAAAATAAAAGCATGGCATATATTCTAACTCTTCCCTCTCTAACCTCATACACTCTCACCTTTAATTCTTTTTCTCTCACTTGATATCGAGTAAAGACATCGCTTAATGAATCCTTAAATATGGGCAGCGGGGATGTGACATTTTGAACGTGTTATGGTCTTAGATTTTTTTGCGCAGATGTGGCAAACTTTAGACATCATTTCCGGCATTTGTTATAAAGTGTAATGTATGACATCCCTTTGTGTGTGTGATTTTTTTTTGACTGGCCAGACATGGACCCATTCACCACGTGTTAAATCAAAATTTGTTGCAATATTTTCAAGGATATTAGGGTTCAAGACACTCATGAAAATCTCTCTTCAGCGTCAATTCTGCTCAGTGTCTCACGTCTCTTTTCTCTTATATATATATATCGCCGACTGCTCTCATTTTCTGAGCACATTTTCTGAGCACATGAAACTGCTTGGGTCGCAATTAATTGCCTGTCGCAGATGGTAATTATCAATCCACCCACGGGGATCGAATGTGGCACAAGGCCTTTTTAATGTGGGTATCTCTGAGCCCGTAGGCCCAGCCAAAAATAAATAACCATCCAAACCCGCCAACGAAACCCTACCCTTCGGCAGAGCTTCGTCCGGGTTCCTCTCTGCAAGCAGAGAGTTCCACAGACACCCGACCCGGCAGCTCACAAAGCACAGATACTACACTTTGATCCCAGCCACCGGGCCGAGAGGGTCAGACTCAATTAACTTTGTTCAGTATCCAAATAGCCCACCTGTAATGTTTCTTCCAACCCTGTAGAGTGTTTCTTAATCCAGAGAGTGGCGCATAATCCACAGTCCAGCAGTTTAACCTAGGCTAGTACGCTTCAAACATCGGTCACTATAACTTCGTGCCGTGACAAATTTAAACTGATTCCTAACAGTTCCATCTACTCAATTTCCCACAAAACACATGGGATGGTATGGTATGTTTTTCCCGCTCTTTTAAAAGAATGCCGAACGCAGGGATAGACTCTCAATACTCCTAATGAAGACATCAGGAATTCGCATTTTTGCAATATCGCCGATGTATAATGTTAAAGTCGACTCTCATAGTAAGGAATTGAAGCATTTGTATCTGTGTGCGTATATATATATATATATATATATATATATATATATATATATAATTATTATTTTTATAAAAATATAACATAAGTATGTTATAAAATAACTACAAAACTAACCATTTTGTTTCAACACACTCTGTGTCTTAACAAGTGATGATGTTGAAGATAAAATAAATGGTTTTAAAAGTTTCAGATTAATTAACGATCCTACACTAGGGGGAAACATTGTTACAATAGCTAGAATAACCAATCAAAAACCAAGTATAGAAAGATTCAAAAGCTTGACAACGAAATCATGTTATAATAACTATTCAGATCTTTAAAATACGTGTAATATTAAATAATAATTTATACTAACCAATAATTATAGAATTCTATGATAAAATCTAATATATATATATATATATATATATATATATATATATATATATATATATATATATATATAGTAAATATAAAATAAATCCGTGGATACATAATCCGAGGGGATTCCTAGCAATATAAAAATAATGATCAACGAAAAGTAAATTCGAAGTATTTTATTTATACAGAGCAATAAAAATGAGTTTAAAAGATTTTTTGATAATTCATATATATATATATATATATATATATATATATATATATATATATATATATATATATATATATATTATATATATATATATATATATATATATATATATATATATATACATATGGACCCTACTTAAACGGCAAACATCTCCACGATAGAAGAAAACTAGAAAGAATTTTCTACAAACTGGCACAGATACACTCGGATATTATATTTCTCGGACTTTGCAAGAAAATGGACTTAATACCAAAAGGATTCCGATTTAAATACAATTTCCAACATAGTTTTATTACATTGCAAAAACAAAAAGACCAACATATATACAACAGAACCTCCACGCAATTAAGAAATCTTGCGCACAACACTGCTTACATTAAAAAATCTTTTTACATGAACTTATCTAAAAACATCAGTTATTCTCTCTACCTAACACTTTCTTCGTTTCAATACTTTCAAGTAAAAAAAGCACTCAATTTCCTGTACAAAAAAACTGACACAGTGTATATTTTTGAAAAACCAAAAACTCAATAAACTAATTGCTGAGGACCCCATTTTACAACACATAACTTACCTGAAAGACTATTTAATACAACAGATCCCACGAAGATCTCATTATGTTCACTACACCAATACTACCCCTGCTGACAACCACATCGCTAACCTATCTAAATGCACTCTCACCCAAGGAGAAACCTCTTTATTAAATAAAGGATTATCATTCTGACCATCACAACCACTAAATCCTCTAAACCTTTGCTACGATATGGAAAAATACCTTCGTAGACTGAGACTAAAAGAATATTTCACAGACAACAAACCTACTTCTAATACAGACAACAGCGCTAACCAATCATGCTCCAAACTTCCTCCGACGAAGAATAACACTATATGGACTCCACCAAGCGGACGTAACCAACACTTGGATCAATATGCCCACAAAACCAGACAACACATGGATAACTTCTTAAAAAACAAAGGACAAAAAAAAATACAAAAAAAAATACAACTTATCCAAAATAGAACACCAAGCCATCTATACTCTTAAAAACAACCGAGACATAATTATCGTACCAGCCGACAAGGGCGGAGCTATAACCATCTTAGACACTAACAACTACATTAAAGAAGCAGAATCACAACTTCAAAATAACAGATTCTATGTACCCTTACCTCTAGACCCAAATAGCACATTCAAAACAGAATTATCACTTCTCACTCAAACCTGAACTACAAAATAAAAAATACCATAAAATCTCTTATTCCTGAGAACCCTAAAACATCAACATTCTACACTATCGCAGAACTACATAAACTACCCAAAATCCTTTCAGAAAAACAACCTAACACTTTTTCATCCGACCCACATCAAATTACACAATCAAATAATGAAAAGAACATCTATGAAATTTCAAAATCCCTTAAAATCATGCCACCTGGTAGACCCATAATATCAGGCATTGGTACCCTCCCAGAACTTATACCTGGGTACATAGACAATATCCTAAAACCTTTATTGCCTGACATACCTAGTTATATTAGAGACACTACTGACTTTCTCAACAAATTACAAAACATTAACTTAGTCCACCATGATACAATCCTAGTAACGATGGATGTTTCGTCCCTTTACACGAACATTCCACATGTTGAAGGAGTATCAACTTGCTATGAGTTCCTTAGCAAGAAATAATTACCAAACTACCAAATTACATATATATGCCAATTAATAAATTTCATCTTAACACATAATAATTTTAAATTCAACAACAAACACTATTTACAGATTAGTGGCACGGCAATGGGCACAAAAATGGCAACTAGTTATGCTAATATCTTTATGCACATTCTAGAAAAGAAGATACTAGACAATTCAGAATATAAACCATCACATTACTTTAGATATATTGATGACATTTTCTTACTATGGACTCATGGATCAGGAAAATTAAAAACCTTTTTCACTTTCTGCAAAAATTTCCACGATACACGTAAATTTACCATGGAGCACTCATACACATCCATCCCTTTCTTAGACGTTATGATAAAATTAAACAAACATACACTTTCTACCAGTCTATACAACAAACCCACAAACCAACATAAATTCCTGCACTTTAACAGCTGCCATCCCTTTAAATTAAAAAAAATCTATTTTATACAGCTCATTTCTAAGAATGAAACGCATATGCACAGACCATTTAGATTTTCTATACAACATTAATAACTTAACAAAACAATTCCTAAAATGCAAATACCCAATAAAAATAATAAAAGAAGCACTAAATAAAACTATCCTGATAAATCGTAACACACTTCTCACATGCAAGAAAAATAAAAACAACAATCGGATGCCCATGGTTTTTAACCACAATCAGTATTCCCACACACTTATTCACAGTTTAAAAAAGGATTACAAGAACCTCCAATTAGACAACAAGATCAAAGACATTTTCGATAAACCACCCATAAATGCAAAGAAACAATCACCTAACCTATCAGCTATCCTCACCTCTACCAAATATCTAAACAATAGAAACCAATCAGGAAATTACAAATGTAACAAACCTCGTTGCTTAGTTTGCAAACATTTAATAATAGCTAATATAATATCTATACCCAACACCAATATCAGGATACAGCCACCTAACCTCACCTGCGATAGCCATAATGTAATCTATTATTTATTCTGCAACTTATGTCCTAATAGTGGATATATTGGTGAGTCTGGAAATAATTTTAGATTTCGTTTCAATAACCATAAACAAACAATACGTCAAAACAACCCTTATTCCCCCATAGCTAAACAATACAATCAATCAGGACAGACATTAGAAAACTGCAAATGTTTATTGATAGATTCCGATTTTACTTCCACATTCACACGCAGAAAAAAAGAAACATATTGGATTTTAAAATTAAATACACATAAACTAGGGTTGAATAGGGACTTAGGTGTTTTAAATCTTTATAAATATTTCAATAGTTAAGCAATGTTTTTAGATACAGTAAAAAAATTTTTTTAAACAACATTTAAAATATTTATGACAGTTAGATTTAAGTTAGGAATATCCGAACAATGACGTTCCATATCACGTGACGTCCACGTCTCGCGAAGGACGCTACTTGCTTACAAACAGTAATTTTAATTTATTTGTAACAAACTGTTATTTCTGATGAAAAATTGAGGACAATTTGAAATATCAAATGTATATATAAATAAATACTTTCATAATGTAAAACATCATTATTTTTTAATTTGAAACTTTTATATATATATATATATATATATATATATATATATGTGTGTGTGTGTAGAGAGAGATACATATACATACATATTGTGTGATATTCTAAACAGGTTTCCCAAAAGATTTCTGACTTAATGAATAATCTAGGTTTTCAAATGAAATACGAGAGATACATTCATTATTCAGTATTTTGTGCATTAAATTCGTTTTTACTTGCATTTTATCAAACATTTCCCCTTCATGTGGGCAAAGACAGAAAGACAAAGATTCTTCAGTGGATGAGTATCAAAACGGATAGAATTAATCGTTTTGTTATCCATATGTTTACGAATCATTGATAAGCAATTACTGCGCTAATCCTATTAACTTAATGTTGCGTAGGTAAGAACTTTCCAATAAGAAAATCCTTGACTTCCAAAGTAAACAACAATTTTGGTTTGTCACGTCACTCGTTACATTCTACGTAGTCACTTCTTTCCCGTTAAAATAATGTTTATAATTTTAAAGACAGTAACGTTTATATTGCTTATAATGAATTGAACAGATTTCTCGTTCAAATTTCACATTAACCTTAATGAAGTAGAACATTATTTTGCATATCAGATAAAACGGCACTGCAAATTTCTTTTCAAATTATTCTAATAGCGTAAGTACTATTTGAACAATAACACAAACCCAAGGGAAAAGAAGCATTTATATATATATATATATATATATATATATATATATGTATGTATGTATGTAGATAGGTATGTATGTATGTATATGCTACTGCAAATACAATATAATGGATATCACATTAATCAGAAGGAGATATCAGATATTTACTATATACTCATAAATGTCCATGTAATCTACGGACATTTTGAGCATATGTATCACCGCTTTATGTACTCTCATAATTTTGAAATTGTAAAAGGCGTTTTTTTTCTCCCCATGTCAAATTGAGAGTGGCGTTATAATATTTTTGGGACTGAAATATTCAATGACATTTGGAAAGATTATGTAGAGCGGAACACATCTCAAATATCGTTTAAAAAAATTAGAAATATATTTCTCCGTACATACGGAGAGAAAAAGCAAAAAATATTTATTTATCCAAAATTACAATGTAATTATTTTGGTAAAAGATAAAACGCAAATATACAAATTAAATTGAAGCTAAATATTATATACAAACTTATGTTATTGCCGATATTATGAAACTAATATAGATAAAAAGTTTCCATTTTTCATCAAATGTGCAACTAAAACGTGTGTCTGAATTTTAACCAGAAATCATCAATATATGCTTTTACAGGATACTAACACCGTTCAATGATTGTTTTTATATGAATCTCTCACAGAAGTAAGGAATATTCTGCTTTTTGCTAATCGGCGCTGTAGTCTTCTTCTTTCATGTGCAATGTCCGTTAATGGAGAGGAAGTTAGTAGCTCTTCACAAATTCTTATATTTTATGACACTAAGCAGTGTTTTTTTCCCATTTGTTGAATCTCCTGCCACCCCTGGTTACGCCATACGTTCAAAAATGCTGGTCATGCAATTTGCCTGTTGCATTCCGTTATCTATTTTCTCATCGATATGCAATGTGAGGATCAAAATCTCCAGGCCTGCCATCCTTATTTTGCGTCCAAGATATCTCAGTTGATTCATGCTGATTCTTTCTGATTATTTGAATATATGTTATTTTTGTTGTCATTTTTATTAACACTTTTTTGTTGCGTAATCACTCCGCGCATGGAATCCTCAGCATCTTTCTGTAGAACCACATTATGTTCCGTCCAGTTTTCTCATCAAGTGTAGGGGTGAGGGGTTGCCAAGCATTCACTGCCATATACGGAATCAATAAAACATCCAATTCACCACTCTTTTCCATATTTCAACACACACACACACACACACACACACACACACACACACACACACACACACACATATATATATATATATATATATACACACACACACATATAACTATATTAGTTTCATAATATCGGCAATAACATATATTTATACACACACACACACACATATATATATATATATATATATATATATATATATATATATATATATATATATATATATATATTGTGTGTGTGTGTGTATGATCCGATACGCATACAGATTTCTATGTCGCACTTTCTATTCTTGGTTAAAAAAAAGATAAGATTACTTAAATTCAGTTCATATGGGCCATAATCTAACGGTGGCTTGTATCCTTTAGATGTCTCCTGCTGCAGATTCTAGTGTATTGCATTTTACATGACTACAGACATTCTACTAAATAAACGTCAAATATGCTCAATATACTTGACTATATATATATATATATATATATATATATATATATATATATATATATATATATATGAAATTTGGATCTATTAAATTTAAAGTGTTTTAGAAGAGAATAAATATAAAATACTAACACTAGACAACAGATTTCAGCAATTACCAAGCAGATGTACAGAAAAAAAAGCGTCTGCGATTACTAACTTCATCCCAAAGGGGTTATAACAAATTTTAAACTTACATCATTGGATTATACTTTTACGTATGCATTGCAACAAATCAACACGCTATTTTAAGTTTTCTTTTCAATCTACATTTCCTTGTGAAATTCAATAACAAAAAATTATTGGATTTTCTGAGAAATCAAACGATGAAATAATATGTATCCGTCATCATATATGTAGAATTAATTAAAATATCTTCAGATATTTGGAATATTTTCAGATAAACAGTGCATCCTCCTATTTACGTACATTCTCAAGTTAAATTTATGAATTTATATGTAAAGAGGCGGCAAGGTAGAGTATTGGATAGCAGCTCGAATTGAGGTAGCGGTGAGACGAGTTCGAATTCCAGTCGAATCCATTACATTTACTTACGTACTAATACCATTGAATCCTCTTCTTCTTCTGCTGTCTATGTGTAAATAGCAGGAAAACTGGATTCTATAGCCTTGGATGGCAACTGGTCTACCGAAAAAAGAAATGACAAGCTACTGTGAGGAAGATCTGCCTTGTCAGTCATATATCGAAAGATGCAAAAGCGCGCATGACACATAACTGACTGATATGTAAATCTCAGAAATTAAAAAAAATATTTTGAAAATTTTTTACATTCTGATATTGCGATTTAAGATATTGACTAAACTTAGCTTAGTATGGAAGATAGCCAAATAAAGAACTCATGACGAGACGCTACGCAAAAATCCAGAATAAGATAGAATACTTTCCGCAAATAAATTCAAGATTCCTATGACATCATCTAACGCATGAGATATATATGTAACTGTTCTAGAAATGAGGGATACCACGTATGTGGCAAGATAATAAATTGACGTATAGGGTCAGAAAGCTTCTCAGCAAATGTATAAACAAGTTAATACAGCTATAAATCATCTCCTTAAAGCATAGAATAATTATTTTATAATTAGTCAAATAGCTTTATTATATATATTACAACAGTGAAGCAGACATTCACTGCTCAACATTGAAAGGACATTAGCCAATATTTACATTCGTGTTAAATTCTTCGAAATACATTAATTCTCCGTATTCTGATTATATTACTTGTCATATCTATCTATCTATCTATCTATCTATCTATCTATCTAGCCAAATGATTCCTCATATACTTCAAGTACCCAAAATTAAAGCTATCACAACGCTTCTAAAAATATAATTCATTAGTAAAAAAAAAACAAAAAAAAAAAAAAAAACAAGTAGATCATTCGAATACTCGGATAGTTATATATAAACCTATTTGTGAAAAAACGGATGGTTTTTGTATTTATTTATTAGACAGTTTTTTATTGCTTCAAAATTAGTTTTAGTGGATATTTATACTTGTATAATGTTATGCATTAGATATCCTAGAAATTATATCAGTAAAAATATGACATACCCGAGAACACGAAAAATATTCTATATACAATGTGTTTCAATATTTGTGAAACAAAATGGTCCGGCACAAAACAGGAAGCACTGTATTTAATTTACTTATACAGAAACCAAGTAATTTCGCAAATGTAATATCTCATATATATATATATATATATATATATATATATATATATATATATATATATATATATATATATATATATATATATATATACGAATGTAATGAGAACGAATATAATATTTGTTGTCGAAAAGAAATTGAAAAAAAGAAATAACGTTTCACATGCGGCTTGATTACAAAGAGAATTGTTCATAACCATTTTGCTTCTCACCTGCTGAAGTGCAATTTTAAATGCACTGATATATATATATATATATGCCCTTATATGTCAGATGCATAAATATATCTTTCTTCCATATTTGTATATAGTCGACATGTGTAAGGAAAATAAATTTTAGAGAAATCACAAATTTTGGTGATGCTTAGAACAACGTCTAATAATTAATATTGTAGAAGTATGTTCCTGCGCAAATTGTTTGTTATTATGATCTTTGTTGATATGTGTATTACAGTCATGGTTGCTTCCTGGAATTGCATTCATATAAAGGAATTATCGTCAATATAGCTATAGTAAATTACGGGTTACAGATAATATCCAAATACCAATTTTTATTCGTAAATATGCATGAAAATTATTGCATAAGAAAGAGCTATTTTAGTCCCATTAGCTGCGCCATGTATCTGTAAAATTGGCAACCGTTGTACGCGATGATGTTGCTAGTCAAAATTTATCAAATTATATCACAAACAAACGTTGCAAATCATTTACTGCAAAATATATTTCCAGACGATTACACCTAATCGTATGGTATGTTAAAGTTGGGAATGTTACAGTCATTGTCCTGAGTTTTGAATGATTGAGCAATTATTTATTATTTTGTATAATCTTCAAGAATTGTGCCCTTGTGATGGTGATTAATATTGACTCAAAATGGCGTCTACGTTCAAATGCATGAAATATTAAATCGACTGCGTAGCAAAATTTCGAATGATTTGGTTCAGTTGCATATTTTGGAGGGATTAGTAAGTGATACTATAGTGTCTTATGTAATTTCACACGAGAGAATTTATACTTCATTAATTTAACGACTACCAAATGTTTAAGGAGAATGTATAACTTTCCCGGTTTGCGGTGATCTGCAGCAAAAATATTGATAGGAAATTGGTTATATGGCCCTAAATTATTTACTAGATTAATTATGCTTTGAAGAGTTTCATAGTGTCTTTGGGGAGTTCTTTATATAAATCCTTGTTACATAGTTGCGTTACTGTTTTAGTTTGAGTCATATAGTGATTATTTCCCACTTAGTTTTATTTTTTTTATTTTCTTGGATATTTTGTATGCCCTTGCGTACGGTTTTCTTGAGAATATTTGTTCTTTATAGGAATTTTTTTGCTTAGCCATTTTATTATATAAGATTCTATATGATGTTTCCTTAATTGTGAAATCGGTTTGATGAAGAACGCAGGTCCTTAAGGGACATTTGAGCTCATAAAAAATGTTCGTTCGTTGTAATTTTGAATTTGCTGGTTTGTTGATATTTATGAGGATAAGGTTAGTGGTTTTATTTTATTTTATTTTTTATTTTTGTAGTAGATAATTAATTTGATTTTTTTCTGTTCGTGTCAATTGGGGTATCTTTATAATATTTCTAAAATTCATGTTGTTTGGAATTGGCATGCATTCGCCTTTTGTAGAAAAATATTTGTAATTTCTTACTGTCTGGTAACTATCCTTGTTACATTGGGAAGAAAATAGTCGAATTTGGTGGTCTATAAGGTGGTTAGGCAAGCCATTGTATACTATTGTCTGTTTTCCATTGTTTAGGTATTTAAGAAAAATAGTCAAGAGTAGGAATTCTGGTGTACTATTTTAAGGAAGTTTTTTTTTTTTTATCACTGCTATTTTATATCTGAGTGAGCATTCATGCTTAAAGTTAAGGTAGCAAGGGTTTCTGCTCATGGGATTTTTATACAATGAGGTGATAAAATATTCATAAATAAGTACAACGTTCACAATACTTCATGCCTATCCAGACGACTTACTTTACACGTATTTGACCACAACACAATTAGAACTTATTTAAACACACACACAAACTTACCAGACGCCATCGGAATCACACTAGTAGAAAATATAACTTCATCGATATATTAAAAAACCTTTAAAATAATGGAAGTTTTAATATATTTAAATATAACTTCATCCATATATTAAAAAAAAGTTTTACAATGATGGAATTTTAATAATAAAAAAGAAAAGACCAAGACTCAATAATATTAACTAAGAACACTGCTGTTCTGAAAATAAAACATCCTTATAACTCCAGAAACATGCCATGCCCCTAGTTAAATGCTGAAATATAATCATCCTTGATAATGGCTAAAGTTAAGGCCGAAAGCGCGCAGAATTGCCGAATATTTTGACAGTTTTAACACTCTGTGTACAGAAATTAAAACATTTCTTTGAACACAAGAAAAATTAGAAAAAATGCCTAATCACACTATCTTATCTGTCGCCTTTAATGAAGCACACACACAGACGCACACAGAGAGAAACACGAAAATATGTGTGTCTGTGAGCGATCGCACATGCAAAAAAGAAAAAAAATCTGATGCGTTTCGACCACTGAGGGACTTTAACAAGACCTTAATATAGCCCTCAGAGGAAGAAACGGTCTTTCGTTTTTTTTTTGTTTTTTTTTGTTCTTATTTTCCTTTTACATATATGCTCTACCTGTAAGATTTACACACGCACACACATACGCATATACTCAACAACCCAACAACAATAACAACAACAACAACAACACACACACACACACACACACACGTACATATATATATATATATATATATATATATATATATATATATATATATATATAATATACAACGTGTGTTAGCACGTGCGATACCCTGTCTTCATCGGCCGCCGACCAGGGGTGATCTCACGGTTTCGGTGTCTATGGCGGGACCGCCACCCCAGGCGCCACCAGCAGCATTTGCCACCAGGCAGGGTATGAAAAAAAAAAAAAAAAAATTGATCGTTCCTCTTTGCAAATTCTTAATGAAATAAATAAAACGATTGTTCCTCTTGCAGCTTCTGTCCGTAATGAAAGTTCCTGAACGCGTTTGCCGTTATTGACGCGCTCGTAAAAATATATATATATATATATAATCAGTGGGGCACTAAATCAGCGCCTATAAATTCTCTCCATGCTAATTTTCCCCTAGTCCCATCCAAATCAATTTAAACTTTCCGAGAAACCAGAGCGTCGACGACAATTTGGGAATATATTGATTTGTTGAAAATGTACGGGATTGCCAGACAGGTTAATTCGAAGATCACAAACTATTCGTAACCTCAGTATTCGATATGAAGAAGGCATTGTATTTTCTTTCCTAAAGCGTGAGATTGTATGCAAAGTTTTAGAGAAAGTTTATTTAATGCCACTAAAAGGCAACTTTTTTGAAAAAGAACAAAAATGTGAGATACTTGACAATTCAAACATGTTATTCGTCTAGCTCTATTTTATCGATAGGTTGGTAGGACATTCTAAAACTAACCGTCTTACATTTCCTTCAAGAGTAAGTACACATACATATACACTCACATATGACATTATAAATCAATTACAATATTAATTAAAAATATTAACTAAAATATTTAATTAATCATAAAAATTAACAAATATTAAGATTTAAGTAATAATATAACATAACATAGCAACTTCTATATAAACAAAAAATTAATTTCGAAGAAAAAATTTAAATCTGGAATAAAAATCTACAACTTAAAAAAAATGAAAGACGTGAACAAAAGCAAAATTTCAAGAACGTTCGCCTGTAAAATAACATTAAATTCATGACTACGGAAGGTCCAAAAAGGAGTAAAAGAAATGGATTGAAAAAAAAAAACGCGGAACAAATTGAAAAAATAATACCTGAAAAAATTGTAAATATCGTTTAGAACCAGAACCTCGGATGATTGGAAATTTTACCAAAAAACTTCGAAGTTGGAATGAAATTGATATTTAAAAGTTAATGCATAATAAAAGAAACCGAGGAATTTTAATTGTCGTCCTTGAATTTGAAGTTTTTATAATATAATTAATATTACTTTATTTCAGTTTGAGAAATTAATTTATAAAATTATTTATTTTAAATCATAGAATGTTTTGATTACCTGTTTTATTTTATTTTTTATGTTTTTATCATCAAACACGCAAACAAGCACATACACATGTAACAAGAACCGCATCAAAAACTTTTATAAGTTTGACATGTTTCGCGTTTATTTAAGCTTCATCATGAAATAAAATATGCAAGAGAAAAGAACATTCTGCTATTTTGATGTTTATCTGTCCTTTCAAACCGCGTTCGCGTGTACAATATATGAGTGTATGTGTATCATAATTTTAGTTTGTCTATGCGGGATTCTGATAAAAATGTGCGCCCGATTCGACAGCGTCTATTTTCATCTGTGTTTAATTTTTTTTCCTTATGTTGTTTTGGTGAAGTTATATGTGAGAGTGAATGAAATTATGTTACACTGATTGTACTTGTAGGTTGACATATCAAATGTATCTTATACAAGTACAATTTACTAATTTGCTTATCTACTACCCTTTCCCAGCTATTTTTTCACCCATTTACACAACTCCATAAGTTAGGTTACTCTCTGTTTACCTCAATTCCTCTGGTTCCTTATATGTCCTTTGAGTATCACAATCTGAAAATCGCCATTCCTCATTATGTAATTATATTTGAAAATATCTCAATTGATTATTGTATTACAGATCTGCACTCATTTTTTGGTTTCTAACTAAATCTTGTTTATTAATTATGGGTTAGACTTTAGAAGGAATAATTCTATATTCCAGTGTTCGTTCGGAATTCGGTGACACATATTTTAGCTTTAGTTTAAATTCTTTGCATATATTTAAATGTTCGTACTTGATGTTTAATTCTTTCTTTTGAATTTCCTATATTACATTTTTTAGGATTACATGAAGTTTTACTTCAGAGTGTGACAACAGACCGTCATATACTTATCTTATGTTCTTAAGGATGTACCCACAAATAATGAATCATGGGTGGACATCGAGTTCTCTCAGGATGGCCTCACTTGATGTGTTGAATAGATCCGATGAGACGGCACGTCTTTATCATGCACAGCTTTATATATTAGTTTAGTTACTGTACTCATTTTTTATCAGTGTTCATGTGGTTTTAGTACTTATTTTATAATTTCTATAATAATTCGTCTTTATAGAATGGAAAGCGCGTTTGTCAAAATATTCTATTGTCCAGAAACCCACAAAGAAAACTTTATAAATCTACATATTATTGTTGTTTGCTGATGAATGTCGAATCGTTTTTTTAAAAATGATGTTTGTCAACAAGTAAAAAGAAGAACAATTGAGCATTATGCCATAGTAACCATGTGTACTGATCACTAACCTGCAAATGACAGAGTAAACATCATTAGAATAAATAAACAAAGTAATTTTAATGGATTCACATCTACTCAGACTTACTTATCCATTATGATCGATTCATTTATCCGTTTCACCTGCATGATCGAACCGTCATTTTCATGCATGATAACGCAAATTCTTCTCGTGTTCCCCACTATTTCCACGCTGATCTAAAAGGCTGACATGCAAAAAATAGACTGGCCAACTACGTCTCCATTTCTTATCCCAACACTAACATTTGGAAGCCAACAGATATATGTGTTCTAGCGATGTCTGTATACGAGTCCTCCGGGAATAGCGAGTTGAACATAGAATACTATACCACACAACTCGACTGGTGTGGAGACAGGGATATTAGCCAGATATTGATTCTATGCGCATCCATTTCTGAAGCTTTCAAATTCTTATATCTCAAGTCAATTAACATCAATTAAAACGTAATTAATAATCATTCTCTCCGAAGGACAAGAACGACCATATGGGTTAATGGGTTGTCGTGGATGTCTTATCCATTTTATGAATATAATTCTCATTCGAGATTGTAGTACATGAGATTTACTCTTCATAATTAGATAAAAATCATGTCACCAACAAAACACTAAATTACCTCATCAATGTTTGAATTGTAAAAATATTGAAATATAATGTCGACTATTATAATTTTCGTAATGTTTTAGAGATTTCGAAATCATGACCGTACATAGCCTAGATTCTAATATGCTTGTTATGCATGGCGTCCAAATTGCTCAGAAATGTTTAAACTATCAGCAGTATACAAGCGTTTTCTGAGATCAATAATAAAAGTGAATGCGAGTGAATGAATGCGGTCATTCATAGGATTGACTATCCTCGGATATTTTAAACTGGTGCTGAAGAATCATAAACAAATAAATTTTCGAAATAATAGAAGCCACAAAAATTGGAGACTTTCAACAGCTGCAACAACTAAAATGGATATCGCATATAAAAAAGTGAAACAATATTGATATATTCAAGATATTGACTTCATACACCGAGTTCGTTATATTCATATATGTGAAATACAGTTTGGAAAGCTATGCATCCACCTATTCTCCCCCAGCTGTGGGTTAAATAGCAAGATTTGTAACACTAAACTATTATTATCTTAAATTAATTCTTACAATCTAAAATATTTTCTGGCTTTGAATAACATGCAAAGGGTTGATAAACCGTAGGAAACGAATCAATCAATCGCTTGCGGTAATCTTTTCTGACGTCATACTTTACACGCAGCATGATCTTCAAAATTCAAAGTCAGTCGTCATTTTCTGTCTCAGTGAATTCGGCTCATTTAATTTCATCTCTCCCCTCAACGATTTCTCAGTTTCTTTTACACTCAGTAACGTCTTGAGTTTTAGTGACTTTACTACCTTGGTTAAGATAAAATGATTAGCAAACATCGATATAAAACTTTGATACATATTGTAATCTAATTTTGACTTCGGAAATACTGTTAATATCTCACTGCACATTACTTTAAAATGTAATCCGCTTTGCGCAGATGTAAAGAAAGCGAAGTCATTTTTATTAAATATCTTGTATTTCGAAGTCTGAAATTAACTGCCACTTTACGAGTTTGAATCTTTATAATGGGTCATAATGTTGATACGTTGCATAATAAAAATGTGTAAAATATCCAGACATTAAATAAAATGCTGGGAATTTCAAAAAAATAATCGACTGAGATTAACATCTGATAAAGACAAGATGACGGCTTTATATCCCTGTTCCGTGCTTTCTATGATGTAGGAAGTTATAAAACATTAATCAAGTAACTAATTCTTTCGGAGTTTGTTGTGTGGAAGCGTGAAAAATCACAAAATATAGTGTCCCAAATCAATACATATGAAAGCGATGACATCTCTATGCAAAATCGCATGAAATGGTTAACAGAATAAATAAAAATATTTTTTTGCCGTTTCATTTCAGGGATGAATACATTGCTAAAATCCAAACGCTTAGAGTGAAAATTCTGGTTTTGCTTAATATGGAAGCATTGTGATGTGTCGAGTATTATAGATATAATAGGTAGTGTCACTTTTCGCATGTGTCGATTTCAAGGTGATGTTAAAATGAAATATCAGATATACATTGAAATTAAATCCTAATTTTTAATTCACATATACAAATGTTTTAATTTCGTAAATCTCATCAAATTCAAAATAAATAATTAAATGAATAACTAAACAAGATAATGCAAGCGTCGTATAATTTAACATAAATCTCTAAATATTTCGAATGTCTGGAATTGCAGTATATAAACTTGAATGAGAATCCAATGTCATAATGGTAATTATATAAAACAATTTAGAAAGGTCTTATTTTGAAATGGTTCCCTGTGCTTCAGGCAAAAATGTTTTGTATCTTTACTTGAATAAAATCTACATTGGTAAGACACAAACAGATGTTACTTAGTATCTGTCTATATTTCTGAGATGAGGTGTTATGTACACTATTTACATTATTAGGATTATTACCCTCTACTTTGTTGCCATATTTATCACAACGTTTCGGTCGTTGTACGCTCCGGGCTTCTTCAGGTGGTTGGAATGCCAAAGTGAACCCTTTATTTCGCTCGCTGGAGTAGACAGTTCTAGTTCCACGTGCCATGTCTAATGGGAGTCAGTTATCAGTTATTTTTTGTTAATTCCCCTCTCCAAGTTCTCCACTGCCTGAACCAGGTATTGAAAGGGCGAGTTCAGTACCTGGTTAAGGCAGTGGAGAACTTCGAGAGGGAAATTAACAGGAGCTAACTGATAAATGACATCCATTAGGCATGAGACGTGGAACTAGAACAGTCTACCCCAGCGAAGGTCAGTTCGACAATCCAACAACCTGAAGATAGCCGGAGCGTAAAACGGCCGAGACGCTGTGATAAATATGTCAACAAAGATGAGGGCAATAGTCCGAATAATGTAAATAGTGCAGATGTTACTTAATATGAACGAGGAAATGTTTTGAATATTAACTTAATCTGCATGGCTTGGGGAATTAGATCTAAATAATTTCAAACCAATTTTTATTTATATATTCACTTGTTATATTATAATTCGTATCCAACATAGTTTTAACATCAGTATAGTAAGAAGCAGCGTGTTTCTAGCTATGGGTATAGCAGCTCAGATTGTGTAATCGGAGACCAGGGTTTGAATTCCAGTCTTGTTCGTTAAATTAAATGAAGTGCTAATACCCATGGAAAAGTTATGAATACATCTCTTCTCGCTCCAGCTTTTGGTAAAGAGCCGGACAGTCTGCGTAATATAGTCTTGGTTAGCGACTATATAAGTAGGAAAAATCTGAATTCAAACCAACCTGGAGAGGGCTGTTCCCCGTGAGGCTATCATATTCAGGTAACAACACTGCTACTGAGGCTGCAATACACGTGGTGTTCTTACTGTTCTAATGGGTTGCGGGACCAAGACAGTAAGAAACGGTCATAGACCGAAGAAATTGCTAACTGTTGTGGATTTATATGACTAATGTGAAATACGTTCTCTCTCGCCAATGTAGATCTGGTTGAAATAAAAGCTATTTCTCATATTATACTTTTGATGATAAAGTAAGAGCTTTTCATATTGTTTATATACTTATCAGTTTCATTATATTAAGCTGAGTCTTTTGCTTGCTTTGGACAAGAATAGCGATATATCCCTTATAAATCAGGTTACGAAATCTATCGAAACATTTTTAAGACTAGATTAAAATCACACTATCCTCGCTGAAGCCTTGACTCTTTTTATTGCAATCTCGTCCTCTGTATGAGGAGATTTCTTTATGCGAGGCATACTGCTGCCATATGTGATGGGCAACAATAATCTGAAGAAGAACTCAAAGTTTATCGCTGCATTTAACGATTGCATTAATATTTAAAATTACCTTTTAAAAGTTCAACGATAATTCTTCTGCCGCCACTTAAGATAATTTCATTACGTAGTTTCTTAATTGCCATACAAAAAATTATTTTTATGTCATGGGCGACTTTTTCTGGATTTCGCAGTTAATTTCAATTATTCCCAAAATTATTTCCAAGTTATAAAAATTGTTATCATACATAAAAATCACGTAAAAAATCGCCGAATCGCAGGAATTAAAAATTGGCAAACCAAAATTTTAGGATTGCAGGTCCGGATCTGTCCCGTAATGTTGTTAATTTGCTCATGCATTCGGCCTGATTCAAAAATGGTATGATAAGTTGGGCTACGGCCTCTAGGGGTAAAGTTGCAAAAAGTCTGACACACTGACATTCGCATTAAATTTATATATATTTTCAAGGCTTTGCTTTAAACGTGGTTATCGTTTAGTCCACGTGGATGAACTAGAAAGAAACGCTTGTGACCAATACTAAATACATTCTAAAGGTAACAAGAAGAATGATTTATCCATTCTTCTTTTATGTGCTGTATCCCTTCAGGAGATAGGCGATTATGTCCCTCCACATCTTCCTTTCATTTGTAATTCTTAATAGGTATTGTCTTTTTGTTATTTCTCCCAAACACTGTTATACCATTCATTTACTCAAGCTAAACAAGTATGTTACGCTGTGCTAACCACTGCCCCTAGTTAACTCAATCTGTCTTTTAAGTAGCAAACTTTCCAAGCCCTCCTTCCTCATTAAGTGGCCCAGAAACTTCAACTGCCTCTTCCTAATATTAAATATAAATGTTCTATTGGTTTCCGTTTTCTCCAAAACCTCATTATTGCTTACATGTTCGGTCTATGGTATCCTCAGCTTCTTTCTGTAGAACCACATTTTTATTGCTTCAAAACTCTTCTTCATCTTTGAGGAGATTGTCCAGCAATCCAGCAATTTTAATACACTTTTCTCTGTTTCTAACATTTTCTTCTGTTTCTTAATACACTGCTTAGCTTTTGGAATGCATCTTTGGCCATCCGAATACGCTTTTGGCGGGTGATCCAGTCCGGAGGTGCTTTGAGAGCTGATATAATAATCGTTTGATTTCCTTAACTATCTGCATTTGCACGTTGTTCTTTTTTTTTATTTCGTCTACTGCACAGTATTGTAGGGTCAGTTGGACATCGTCCCTGAGACAAAAATTACAACGACACCAATCATTCCGCCAGATATAAAAGTAACGTATAAACAGAAATTAATATATATATATGTGTGTGTGTTCGTTTAAACATTGACAAAGATTTTCACCGCCATGTAATTTGACGATGTTAAACCTAAGAAAATAACACAAACAACATAAACATGTACCTTTTGAGAGTCTGACAAATTTGGACATGACTAGGCTTTCTGTTCACCGCAAGCAAACTAGTTCAGTGATCAGAATTTTCGAAACATCCTTTGCTTTCGATTACGGTTTGGGTGTGGCGGGGCATCTCGGGAATCAAGTTGTTACAGAAGTCAAGCAAACTTTCGTTTGTTCAGACATGTTTCATGGCTTGTTGAAGTCCATCGCTACTTAAAAGCTGTGTTTCTGTAACATTGTTTTTGATACTTTCCCATGAATTTTCTATAAGGTTCAGATCTGGGCTATTCCTTGGCTAGTCCATTGTTGTCATAATAATCCTGTTCCAGAAATTATGAACGATCTATGATCAGTGGCATAGAATTCTATTTTGCATAAACATTCACCACTGATGAATATGTATAAGCTATTGTATTTTATTCTGCTGTAGATCCAAATATTTCCACTATTTATCGATGATCCTGGAGGCAGGATGAAGAGACTAGCTTTTCCAGCTTTGGATATGGCACATTAAATAATCTGGCTTAGTGGTAACTATATCGTCTAAATAGGATAATTTCATTAGATTTATTTCCAGGGGCGCTTATAACAATTCCTATACACCTAACGAAGATATAATTTTAAATCACTCTTCAGGTGACCAGTTTCATGTTGCTTAGCAAATTCAAGACACATGAATTTCATAGCTGCTGTTAGCATTTTCTTTACGAGAGAGTTCGAATCAAGTTCATTTCGGAAGACAAGTTGAAAAATGTGGTTCAAGCTAAACACATACACGCAAACACATATTTATATATAAATGTGCGTTTTTTTTTTAATTTATTTTCGATTTTTTCTGCTCCGTCAGTGATGAATGTATGACGACATTTGGTCCCGTGACATTCAGTCCGTTCTTAAATGCAAGTTCTTCACAAGAGTATACTAGCAACATGCAAACGTGCCTATTGCTTTTAAAATATAAATTATTGTTATATATATATATATGTGTGTGTGTGTGTGTGTGTGTGTGCGCGCGCGTCCAGCAGATATATTTCAGAATTAAAGTTAGAAAGTTCTTCAAATTCATGAAAATTTTATTATGTGTTAAGTTACAAAAGTGATATTTGTTAAAATGTCTACATTTACCCATTAATTCATTGCTTTTCTTTAATAATTTAATTTCCTTGTTAAAATCTTTTTTTTCTTCATCAAGAGTTTATATGTTCCATTATTAATATTATTTGGTGGTACATTTTTATTACTTCCTATTTGAGTTTTATATGCCCATTTTTTTTCTTTTTGAGTTCATATATATTTAGATAATATCATATTTATGCATATTTATTTAATTTGATGACATTTTATGATTGTTAAATCTTCAATTAAATCTTGTTACCGAAGCGTCTATATGTATTTTTTTGTGTCTGTGTTAATATTATTTCATCCAGTTGATTTAAATAATATATAATTGATTATTCAACATTTAATATCAAGTGGGCATTTGCCTTTATTTAGACAGTTATAGCTGATGCTATTATACTGATTTGTATTATTATAATTGTTATAAATTTTTAAATATTTTTATTATGTGTATTTATTATAGTCTCCGTATTATTCGCTCAAATATAATTGATTTTTTTGTATTCTTCTTTATGATATCTGATAGTTTACGATTTTAGGAAAGTATTTATCATAATAATAATAATTTTCCTATTTTTGATTAATATGCATTTTTAACCAGATATTATTGCTGTAGTATAATAGTGATGTTTTACAATGTTTAATTATATGTAATTCTTTTCTTGCATGTTTATATTTGTTTAGGTAAATCTAACACATTATTTAATATATTTCGGTAATTGATGGATAAGTACCTTTAATGATTATTTGTATAAATGTACAGTGATTTTTATGTATTATTGTTGAACCAGTTGATGATTTCATTTGTATTTTTCCATTGATTTATATTAAATATTTTTCTTATGTTTGAAAATATTTTTTTGTATTATTTGCTTGATAATTTTTCCTTCTATAAAGCAGATATGATTTGAATCAAGTTTTTTCGTAATCTATGAAAAGATATTCCAATTTTCTCTGCCATATAGGAGGACCGATGCTACATATCAGTTCAGCCGACCTTTCTTTCATTATAAAATAATATCAATGTTATTGATAATTTGCTTAACTTTCTCCAAATTGCATTATTTTGCTATCACCGAGTCGTCATTCCCATCCTGTGCTTTTTCTATAACTGACAAACATATATTGTGTTTTCTTGCAATTGATGTTCATTACTATAATGTTTAACTCAAGTTTGCCGCCTCTCCCAGAAGAAAAAAACAATATTACAATCTACATTAACCTATTAAAGTTTATATATATATATATATATATATATATATATATATATATATATATATATATATAGAGAGAGAGAGAGAGAGAGAGAGAGAGAAAAATTATTCGTATACCCATCAATATTATCATTTTGATCCATATCCCAGAAACTAATGCCCGTATGATAGCAGGTTTTTCTATGTTTTTTTGTTAATGTAGTATTTATAACTGCTCACTGATAAATTATGGAATAAAATTAAAATTGTGCTTATTTTAAAAACAATAAAACTGAGGATATTTCAAAACAAAAAAAAAAAAAAAAAAAAAAGACGTTTCATTTTTTTTTCTTAATCGGGAAGACTCTAAATAATTTTATCTTAAGAGAAAATAATTTGTTTTTGTTTATATACCCTCAATATGATATGATTTATTTTAATTATTAAATGTGTAATAAATTTTATCGTACTTTTAATTTGTAGTCTACTACTTTACTAATAATATCTTCAACTACGTAAAACAAAATAATTTTAAAAGACATGCCATTTTTTTTATATTGTTAATAGGAAAACAAACCGTGTTTCTGTTGACGTGGCATTTAATTTATGACTCTTCACTTGTTAGAATTAAAATAAATATTAAAAAATCGGACAAATTATGAATTAAACGTAGAATTTTTATTTTTTTTAAAAATTAAACTGACGCCAAAGTCTGGACCTCCAACATAGGTGTGAATAAATTGTGGATCGATTAAATACACTTAATCCAACCTCAAATCAAACCCTGTAAAAATGTTCAAATTTTTTAACACATTTAGCTCACGTGGGTTTCATCCTCAGCAGCAGACAGCGCGTTTTCAAAACATTTTTTTATTGCTGGCTGGCTGACTGGCTTTGAGTCAGCTATTTCAAAAACAAATTGGTTTCATTTGAACCCTCTCTTCTTCCTTATCACTGATTGTTTTTTCAAATTATGATATTTTTTGAAATTATGCTATTGCTTTTTTTCTTTTCTGAAAATACACCGTTGACCAAAAGTGCCACCCGAGGCGGGGTAACCTCTCTGCCCCGCCTAGCTACGCCACTGAGCTAGTATATATTATGGGAAATAATAGTGCAAACATATGTAAAACAAAAGATTTGTTCTATTAAGTAACAATACGCAGCATACAAAGATTTTGCATTATGTGAATTTCTTAAGTAGCAATTAGACGATCATATACAAGTCAAGACCTCCTACACATTTAGGTGTCGATAGTGCATTAAATCCAACGCTATGTATGTGTTCTGATGAGCGTGTGAGCATGGGTTTAAGTGTATGTGTGTATATGTGGGTTTATGTTAATCCACTTCATTCCTTTAAACTGAAATTATATCTTTACTAAGATGGCGATTTATTTTCGTATTTAAACTTTATTTAATGACGATTTTTGAGATGGTCGATTAATCTTTCTTCGATTTTAATATTTTCCCTTAATTACTTACTATGACTACATATAAATTGCCTGAGCATTCCCTAAGAATTTTCGGTTATGTATATCATTATCAGGGACATTTTCGACTTCTAAGAGCTACAAAGGAGAGGAAAATGATAGCCAATATCCTGAAGTAAAATGAAGTGTTTTTTATTTGCGTATTTTGTTCATATTGCTTGATATCACGTATCAAATAAAGTTATGTCTTAATAATTAAATTCGATGTTCGTTGTGTTTTAAGTTTTATGTAGTATTATTTCTTCTCATACATATGGATTTTATAATTATGTTTCATTTCTTAACTGATGTATTATTCAGCTTTTCATCGGAGTAGACGCCGTGCTCGAAACGTTCTAAAAAAATAACAATCATGTAAATAATCCAAATATCTCCTTGTAAAAATATTGTCATTAGTCATAAAATATATAGTATAAGTGTTGTATATATTTGTGGGCTAGAGATAGGAAGCAATAGAACTGCAGTTCTACAGAAGAATCATGATAATAGCATGACCTTAACATGCGAGCAACGAATTTTAACGGAAATGAAAACAAAATGGATATTTATACTTAACACAACGAAGAGACTGTTGAGATGATTATTCTTCCGATATATATATATATATATATGCGTGTGTGTGCGCGTATATATATATATATATATATATATATATATATATATATATTATTATTATTAATATGAAATAAAAGAGCAAGAAACCAACAGAAGCACGCACAAACATGTTTTATGAATAAATGCATTGTGTTAATGTATGTGTAAAAACACAGTTTTACACATTCATTGTTAAACATATATATATATATATATATATATATATATATATATATATATATATATGTGTGTGTGTGTGTGTGTGTGTAAAAGAGCCTCGTTTTAATAATAAACAAGCTTGTTTTAGCTAGAATAATTTACTAGTGTGCCATCTTACCTAGGGTACTCTTTTATATATATATATATATATATATATATATATATATATATATATAAAAAGTGTGTGTGTTTTATATTTGCTACATTTGTGGATGAAGTTTAATCGGCATCGAAAATCACGAGTTTGAATGTATAGACAATGAAGCGGTGACGAGGCAGGAATCGGAATTTCTCAGACATTCAATTCTAGCCACAAGACCTATTAGACAGAAAATCTTACCATCTCTAGTTTACAGAATAGATAGATAGATAGATAGATAGATAGATAGATAGATAGATAGATGTGTGTGTGTATTTTGTGTGCGTGTGTGTGAGCTTTGGTGCGCTCTGTAAATCGCATTCTGTCTCTGAAAATCGCATTGAAGCGTAAAACTCAGATATCTGCACACTTGATACCAGTGTCCGCTTAGTCTGTATTTAAAAATCTTCCGATATTGACCTGTTTTCCGACATCAAAACATTTTTTCTACCACACAAAAATACAAACATACACACAAAAACAAACAAACACACGAACAAACAAGCACACACATTACATACACGTTCGCGGCCAGACACACAAAAGCAGTCACAGACACGCGCGTGCGCATACAGACACACAAAAACACACACGGACAGACTAAAACACAAACGGACACGCGCGTACAAACACACTAAAATATACGTGGACACGCGCACCCCCATATATATATATATATATATATATATATATATATATATATATATGACAAAGTGCAAAATGTTTATCCTGTTTATCATGCAACTTCCCGAATACTGTTCTTGATATAACTTGATATAACAATATATCGTTATATATATATATATATGTGTGTGTGTGTGTGTGAACATTGTAGTCAACACTCAGAGGCGACAGGCTGTTTCATGTTGGACGAAATCATCCGGCGTGACGATTGCTTCCAGCATGAAACAGTCTGTCGCCTCTACCTTAACACTGGCGAATATATAATATATACGTTGCTTTAAATTCACATGCCATCATTTCTGTACTTATACCAATATTTTGCCTCACTATAAGCCGTATTCGTTGCATTGAACAGTGCTAGTGCATGATGATGCTATTTACAGAGAAATATATTAACATTTGTACATCTATCATTTGAATTGTGAATTGTAATTACATGTTCCCTCCAAGGATTTACTAGGCAGTCATGAGAGTAGAGAAACATTTGAAACATGGCCAATAATAATATAGCTATGTCTTGTCTATTCCAACAACATTCGGTGATCTACTTCTGGGTCTAGTAATGATCTTATTGACATTACCCGAGGCGCGTTTGTAAACTTATGAGCTGTTCAGTGTACTCGATGCCGAGATATAACTGTTTAGACGTTTGCCAAATGTTTTTCGAAGCTTTGCTCGGTAAGGTGTTGGTCGGCGGCAGAGGCCTTTTCTGTTTGGTAATGAATGACAAATCGATCAAAATGAACATGAGAAATGGCTGGTCGATAAAAATGTAGACATATGTATTAAGAGGTGTTAGTCAATCGAAGACGAGTCGTAAAGGACTGTTATTCTTATAGTCAGAAAATACTCTTGACACTGCTATTGCTAAGCTAAGTGTGTTTTCACTATTACCTTCGCTCAGATAGCATATCAACTTAACAGGCTTACAGAATGATATCTCTCTAACATTCTAACTGCCCTCGAACGAGATATAGGAACATTTTTAAAAGATACATGAAATGACAAGTATTTTAAAATGTGAATATCATCAATGAATTTGAAAAGCCGATTGAATTTCAGCTGTGTTAGGTTATATTTACATAACACATGCTCATTCTGATAACAGTAATTTCGACTGGGACGAAACCACATTCATATGGATAAAAATAAATTGAATAGCTATACTGTTGTGGATTCCGTGAATGGAATCCTGCACAAGTAAATAAACAACGACAGAAATTGAGATAGAAAAATAAGTGTATTAACGTAAGAATACAGAGTTGAAGTGAAGATTAGTAGTCCAGGAATGCGGGTTAGTAGAAAATATATGTACACGTCTCTGTAAGTAAAGCCGTAATCATTTCTCTCTCAAGACTCTGAGAACACCCTATATCTGTCTCCGTATCTCTCAACCTGCCTCAATGTATCTTCACATATCTCAACGTATCTCTACGTATCTCAACGTATCTCACGTATCTCAACAGCAGGTATTCTCTCTGTCAGTATAAGTATACTTTGGACGAGTCTATCTTATGTAGAAAGGGGAGAGCCCCACAAAATATACATAAATAGAATATGACGTTGTAGAATAACAATAATAAAAAGCACGTACCGGCGTAAGAATTCCAACTAGCGTCCAGCTGGCAGACAAAAATAAAGCAGGTTGTAACTTAATACATATCCTGCAAACTGAGAAATCATGCTAGTATTTATATAGTAATACTTCCACTCAGGTACCAGCAGCCAATCAGAGCCCAAGCAATGGACTATCCCACTTTAGCATAATGAGATGCTCCATTGCACCATAAATAGCTCTGTCTCTATGTTGAATTAGTCTTCACTCAGCTTGCTCCACAACTGAGTGGTTATCTTGACTACGTGATTGTTCGACATGGCGCTGCGAACAGGATCTATGACACCTGAAAATTGGGAACTCTTCTTCATTGAAGCAGGCATATCCACCGACTCGGCCAAAACTCATGCAACAAGGTTTGCGGACGAGAAGCTGACAATCGAGAGCCTTCAAATGCTGGATCGATCTATGCTTAAGGAGCTGGGAGTCACATTAATGGGAGAAGCCCTGTGTATCATTAAGCAGGCTAAGGAATCCACCACCCAGACAACCCGCATTCAGGCACTAGCAGCCAAGCCTCCTCATCTCAATCTCGAGATGACACCACAGCAATTCAGGAAGTTCCGAATTGACTGGGATGTCTTTACCAAGATGACAAATATGCCAAACTCCCAAGCTAATATTCACCTATACAATTGTGCTGATGAGGCTGTGCAAAATGCCATAATCAACACACACCCTGACTTCTTTACCACTGATCCTGATAATCTACTTGACATGGTAGAAGTGTTGGTCACCCAGAGGTCAAGTCCTATTGTCCATCGCCTTGCTTTTGCCTCCATGTCTCAGGATGCTGATGAGCCAATACAAAGTTACCTTGTCCGCCTCAGAGCCGTAGCCGTTGATTGTAACTTTACCTGCCCCTCGTGTGAACATGACCTGTCTGATATATACATCAAGGACCAGATCATCCGTGGAATAGCAAATGACACACTCCAGGCTGATCTACTGGCCAAAGCTGGGGCACTTAAATCCCTTGAACAAAATATCCGTCATGCTGAGGCATTTGAATCAGCATTGCGGGACCAAACCTCAATGGCCAGTGCTTCAGATACAGCTGCTGCTCGGCTATCAACATACCGCAGACAGAAGGGTACACCACAAGCCAACGAGGCGATCCGTACCAGCACCTATTGCAACTGCAATGTTAAACCAAACCACCAGGCTTGCTTAGGTTGTGGCAGCCACCAGCATGGCACCTCAGGAACTGAATCACGCCGGCTAAAATGCCCAGCATGGGGACAAACATGTAGTAATTGTGGGAAGCCCAATCACCTATCGAGGGTATGCCGGGCTAAGAAACCAGCTCAAGCGGTCAGGAAAAAGCCTAGAGGCTAATGAAGCCGCCATGGACACACTTATCGCCCACATCACATTCAATCAAACGACAGGCACGTATACGTCTAAAGACACAGGCCAGATAAGGGAAATTGATGCATATGTTGTTCCATTTTCGCCAAAACCGGATCCCAGACAAATTAAGAATATCCCCAGAAATCACAGCACTAGGATGACAATCTTTCCTGACAGTGGGGCCACCATATGTCTCGGGGACTTAAGCACCTTCTGAATATGGGGCTCACTATCGAAAACCTCATTCCATCAAGAAAAGTCGTCCGAGCTGTGGGAGGCTTTACGCTGGTATGTCAGGGTTGGCTCCCCGTGGAATTCATCGTCCAAGGAAGAACAACTAAACAAGCCCTATACATATGCAAAAAGATTCAGCGGCTATACTTCAGCAAAGCAGCCTGCATTGATGTGGGGATACTGTCCAAAGACTTCCCGAAGCCAACAACTACAATATTACCCCAAACAACAATGCAACACATGCCCTCGACAAGCACACATAAAAAAAATCGGACGTGAGCCCTAAACAATGCAAAGTCGAGGACAACTTCCAACACGCCCCAACAAACTCCCTTTTCTTCCAACAGAACAAAACATTGATAAGCTCAAGAATTGGCTATTAAATCAATTTGCCGAAACGGCGTTCAAGAACAATGGTGAATTCCACCGATGTCTGGCCCCACTGCACATATACACCTCAAAGAAGGAGCAGTCCCCAAAGCAAGACATAACCCAATTCCTGTGCCTTTTTCACTTCAAAGAGCCCGTAAGACAGGCCCTTTGGGAAGATGTGAAAAGGGGTATCATAACCCCAGTACCCGTTGGCATGCCCGCTGATTGGTGTAGCACTATGGTAATTACCGCAAAAAAAATGGCAAACCACGAAGAACCATAGACTACCAACACCTGAATTCACAGTGCAAACGGGAAACACACCATACAGGGTCACCATTCCAGCTTGCACTACAAGTGCCACCTAAACAAAAAAGAAAACAGTGTTGGATGCTGTTGATGGATATCATTCCATCCCCTTAGATAAAGAGTCCCAGCCACTCACCACCTTCATCACAGAATGGGGAAGGTTCATGTACCTGAGAATGCCACAAGGTTACCTAGCATCTGGCGATGCCTACACCCGAAGATATGATGAAGTAATAAAAGACATCCCCGCAAAGTAAAAATCGTGGATGACACCCTACTCTATGACTCTGACATCGAAGGAGCCTTTTTCACACCTTCGATTTTCTCCTCCATTGTGCAAAAAACGGCATCGTAATAAATAGAGAAAAATTCCAATTTTGCCAAGACACGGTGCAGTTTGGGGCCTCCAAATAACATCTTCTGGTGTAACCCCTTCTAAATCCATGCTGGAGGCAATATTGAGCTTCCCAATACCAAAGACACTCACCGATGCCAGATCATGGTTTGGGCTGGTCAACCAAGTCGCTTGGGCATATTCACTAAGCCCAGTCATGCTTCCATTTCGTGATCTCGTAAAACGAGACTCACACTTTACATGGAATAAAAGCCTGGAGGATGCATTCCAGCAGTCAAAGAAGGTCATAGTTGACTTAGTCCGAAAAGGCATCGCAACATTTCAAAAGAAAGAATAACCTGCCTTGCCCCAGATTGGAGCAAAGACGGAATGGGCTTCCTACTTCTGCAGAAGTATTGCTCATGCACCACTGACAAAGCCCCAGTTTGCTGCCCTGAAGGTTGGCGCCTGATATTTGCTGGTAGCAGATTCTGCATTGATGCTGAACGCAGATATGCACCTATTGAAGGCGAAGCAGCAGCAATTGCATGGGCATTGGAAAAATGTCGGATTTTTGTAATGGGTTGCCCGAATCTCATAGTGGTTACAGATCATGAACCACTAAAAGGATTATTCGGAGATAGAGACCTTAGTAAAATCCAAAACCCCGATTATTCAGGTTAAAGGAGAAAACCCTCAGGTACAGATTCACCATTCAGCACTGCCCTGGGAAATGGCACAGAGCCTCCGATGCTGTCTCTCGTAACCCAGCAGACATCTCACAGGCACTCCTAAATGTATTCACTGCTGAACCTTCTCAATCAGACATCATAGAGTCTGACAACATGGATGATTGGGTCAAATCAAAACCTTATTAGCAACATTCGGTGCAAATGACAACCTGGAGCTCATCTCAGCAGACGTTATCCGTACGGCGGGACGCAGCGACCCGCAATACAAAAAATTAATAGAAGTAATACAAAACGGATTCCAAAGAACGCGCATCCTCACTGCACCTGAAATCCGCGAATATTGGGAAGTGAGGCACCGCCTAAGTGTTGACGACGGGTTAGTGCTCTTAGATCAAAGAATTGTTATCCCCACCTCACAACGCACAAAAATATTACATAGCCTACATTCTGCACATCAAGGCGAAGTTGGCATGAAGGCACGTGCCAATGAATCTGTTTATTGGCCCGGGATGAATGCTTCAATTCGTAATATTAGAGCAGGTTGTACGTTCTGCTCAAAAGTTGCCCCGAGTCAACCAAAAGAGCCAATCAATTTGACACCATCTCCTGATTGGCCATTTCAGCAAATCGTCATGGACATCTTCCATGTTGGAAACCATGGTTACTTAGCATGCGCTGACAGATTAACGGGCTGGCTGAATCTATACCACTTGAGCCACGGAGAAGCTAATGCCTCAAGGATTATTTCGATTTGCCGAGACATATTTCAAACCTACGGCGCTCCTGAGGAACTCAGCAGTGATGGTGGGCCACCCTTCACATCTCTTCCATTCAAGCAATTTTTGCAAGACTGGGCTGTTAAACAAAGGTTATCATCTGCTGGTTACCCACAATCCAATGGTCGAGCAGAGCTCGCTGTCAAAACAGCCAAGAGAATCGTAAATGGCAACACAGGAGCCCAAGGATCATTGGATAATAACCGTGCAGCAAGAGCCATCCTCCAATACAGGAATACGCCCATTCAAAACATTGGGCTATCCCCTGCTCAACTACTACTCCACCGCCGACTACGTGACTACATACCATCCCACCCAACACTCTATAAGCCACACGCGAATTGGATAACCGCAGCACAAAATCGTGAGATAAGTTTGTCCCGGCGGAACGCTCGTCTCATAGAGCGATACAACAGAACAGCACACACTTTAAACCCCCCTTCAAAAAGGACAAATAGTAGCACTACAAAGACCAACAACCCGTCGATGGGACACAACAGGTCAGGTCATTGAAATCCTCCCCAACCACCAATACCGTATCAGAGTTGACGGATCAGGTAGAATTACCTTACGAAATCGCCGATTTCTCAGGAAACTGGATACACCAACAATTCCAGTTCCAAGACCTAGTGCAATAGCTGAGACACCTACACCAGTGCAACAAACAGTCGACGCTGGAATAACATCAAACACTGCTCAGCCGTTTACAATAACACGGACAAAAACCCTCGGGCATTGTCCAGACTACTTCCGCACAACCAGCCAGGTTTAAAGGAACTCATCCCTCCCCAAAGGCCACTACCCACACGCGATGGGGGGAAGGAGATGTAGAATAACAATAATAAAAAGCACGTACCGGCGTAAGAATTCCAACTAGCGTCCAGCTGGCAGACAAAAAATAAAGCAGGTTGTAACTTAATACATATCCTGCAAACTGAGAAATCATGCTAGTATTTATATAGTAATACTTCCACTCAGGTACCAGCAGCCAATCAGAGCCCAAGCAATGGACTATCCCACTTTAGCATAATGAGATGCTCCATTGCACCATAAATAGCTCTGTCTCTATGTTGAATTAGTCTTCACTCAGCTTGCTCCACAACTGAGTGGTTATCTTGACTACGTGATTGTTCGACAGACGTCAGACAAGGACACATATTCTGATGAGATATATTCAGACTCTACAGCGACGTTAACCTAGAAAACAGTAAAATCTGCTGGTATTTTATATCGATGGGCGTAATCTTAAAATAATATACGTAGATGGCACTGTGTTGGTGGTCAACTTGCAAATGAAAGAACAGTAACTCCTAGAACGGATGTTAGAAAACGAGAATAAGTTCTAACAATAAACTACAATACGGATATTGATTATCTCAAGATGCTACGTATAAAGTATATGCATCAAGCAGGTGCAGAAGTTCAAATATCTCGAAAACGTTTTAAAAGAGGTTGGAAAATCTGACCCCGAGAATCGAACTTGCATTGGCCTAGCGAAAGAAGCTTTCTAAAATCTACGCAAGTTCTGATAAACTGAAAGATGGCAGAATTGTGTTCTCTATCCCCTTTTTTGCAGTGAATCTTGAACAATTTTCGCGCAGATGAGGAAAGAACTAGATGGAGCAGAAATGCGGTTCTACAGAAGGATACTGAGAATTACGTAGACGGAGTGAGTAAGCAACAAGAAATTCTTATTTAAATTAACAACATAAAGAACACTTATATTCAGATTCTGAAAAAATACAGCTGACATTCCCTGGACATATTATGAGGAAGGAGGAATTAAAACCTATTATGCGGCATATGGAAGCAAAAGCAGTAGAGGAAGACAATGAGCTACTAATGAAGTGGAGGCCTTATCATTCTGAGAAAAATTGCTTTTATGTGCTCACGGGGTAGAAAATTATGGAAAGACATGATTGCCTATGTCACGAAAGAACCCGGTCTATAAAAGATGTGTCTTGAAAGGCGATTAATTATTTTTTTTTAAAATCTCAATGAACAGAATATTTTACAGCTTGATCTCGGACAACTTCTATACAATTCAGTGACAGATAGATAGGATGATTCTAAATTCTTGCAAAACTCTAGCTTCTAAAAATTATTACTTTATTTTTTAGAAAGTCTTTATTTCTATAATTAACGTCGATGTTACGTATTGTTCTCCCCATACGTGGATAATACAGCATAACAACAGACGACCGACTTCTGTATACTGAAAATCATTAATATATAACAATTGAGATTTTGTGTTTATTTTCAGTGGGATAATCTAATTATATTTTCCTTACAAAAATAAAAAAAAATATTATCATATATATATATATATATATATATATATATATATATTTGTTCCCGACAGACTAGAAATAATAATATTGATGAAGATTTGAACTATGGAATAGTTTAGGTAGAAAATATGACACAATTATTGCAGATCTTGTGAATAAAAAAAATTGCATTCAGCTTATTACTGATCTTTTATTATGAATTTATGAACATTTTGCACGGCAGTTTTTTAAACCAATAACACATTTTCACCAAACTTTGACCACTGAACGCCATTCGCCCACCGATACACTTTTTATTCTATATCTTTTCATAATGTAGTCAAGCTTGGTTCTCAAGAGATTATTCTTTGTCTATGTACTGTGTCCATTTAGGATGTCAACGATCATGTCTCGCCAAAATTTTCTGTCCTTTGAAGCTCTATCCGTTTTGTCATTTTTCCATAACTCTCTAACCCTACCCCGCCAACCATTCATCCCAAACTTGCCTGGTAGGTTATGCGTTGCTTTTCTTTGTATTATTTTCAATCTGTCCTAATCTGTGAATTGTTAAATTTGGCGAGGAGGGGGATATAATAGAGTGATTTGCCGTTGCTTTCTACAATGATTTGAACTTCTCAATAGAATCATAGACCGGACCCTCTAGATTTAGATGTCTGCCATCACCCAAGGCTGGAGATTCCAGTTTATGATTCTATTTAACCCATACACTGGGAATGAGAGGAGAAATTGGGCCATGGCTTCTTCAAGAACATTAGAGGGAAAATGAGCGATATTAACGCGACTTGCAGATTCCATTTTTTTTTTGCGCTGATTACCGTTGAAGCTACCCATACATCACATTTCACAGGAAAACAAATACGTGTTAGATTTTATTATATTTGTATAATTCGAACCTCTTTGACGGTAGGGGAACATATATTTCTATTTCTTTTAATGCATTAGCTATCGAGGAAGATGGATGTTTTCATCGCCTGTATTCTAATATAATGTAAGGTTTAGGCAACTACAAATATTTCAAAAATTTCAGTTCGTCATCCCTAATATATCCCAAATTCCATTTATGGAGTTTAAGCTTCAATTAACCTATTTCATAGTGAAAATAAATGGACCCAATTTAGAAGAGTAAAGTCAGAAAAGTAATAGCCTTTAATTTTGTTTCTGTATTAAGCTTTGCATTTTTCAACTAGAAAGGCAATAGCAATTACATTTAAACTGTCATATTGATTCCCCATTGTGTGACTGCGCGACTGATCATCTGATCACTTCCTTCGATATGTCTGGGTTGAAAGCCGGCGAGATAATCATTCATGTGTAACGTATCTTGGGTAAGTCGATCTCACCGAACAAACGACTGTCTAGGTACAACCGCAGATAATGTTCCCCAAACCGATACAGTGATGTAGCCGTTGATTCCGTCGGGGAATGAACCAAACTCACTGTATACTCACGTCTAGAAACCCATAACCTGTGGCGTGTCGTCAGTGCACTGTCTGCATATGGGAACCAAGTCTTCGCCATTGGGCGGGATGGACCTAGACTCTACAAGTAGGTTCATCAAACCTTAAAAGTTTTTTTTTTTTAATCCTGCTGGGCGTCTTGCCAAACCTTTCAACAGAAAAATGCCTGTTAGGTGAAGAGATTTTGTCGCCGATTAAATATACAAGTCAGTAATGAGTTACACATTATCAGTAGAACAACTAGATTGATATGATGTGACTTCAAAATGTTATATAAATCGACTTTTTTTAAATTGGGTAACGTCTGCGAGAATAAGAACACAATGACGCAATTCAACCCGCCAGAAATTTGGAAATGACATGCTGCACAAAGGATTCGGAAAGTGATGGACGAGTCCAATTATGATTACGAAGGTGTTTGGAGTGATCACTAGTGATGGAGAATTTATACCTTCATTAACATTTCCACAGGTCTCAAACTCAACACGGAGGGCGACATCAAGGGCTTCATATTGTTGATCATTTTAGATAGAACGCTCTCTCCCACAAAATGGAACTAAGTTCTGCTTAGCATAGTTGCAGTATAAACTCTGTGAGTGTTGAACAAACACAAATGTGCCTGAGCTTACCACATTAGTAGACGGGTATCCTTGAATACGAGTGGCCAGCTATGATATCTATCTATCTATCTATCTATCTATCTATCTATCTATCTATATATATATATATATATATATATATATATATATATACACAAAAAGAAATATAAATAATTGCATAAGCAGGTGTTCATATATAATATATGTAAACATATATATAAACATTGCTTAATGTAAAATAACAGTGCTGCCACATATATATTAATAAATACACATGATACCCCACGTACCACTCGGAGTTTCGTGAACCTTGCAATCTTTAGTTATTTTCAGTCTGTTTACAGTGTGTTTAATATTTGTGTGTTTCGCGATTTCGTGGTGTTACTAGGGTTAAGTTACTAGTGTTGTTGAATAAATAATAGTTCTATAATGTAAAATGTAATTTAAAATTAGGTTCGAAATTACATGTAGAATTGAAAATAAATTACATCTACGGACGCTATATATATATATATATATATATATATATATATATATATATATATATATGAAACTTTGAGATTTACTAAGATTAACTTAGTCGTACGCGTGGTCTGAATAAAATGGAGAATAAAATCGAGTGTCGTATTAATGGCCTTGTGTTTTAGATAACAGGAACGATAAAAAAAATTATGTTGAGTGTGTCTTAATGCAAAAAACCATAAATTAGTACAAAATAACCTTTGAGATCAATGCGCGTTTCTATGTTATGTGTTCCGGCCTCTTTTAAACATTTCCCAAATATTTAAATTTTAGCATTGCAACAATTTTCACCGTTTAGCTCTCTCTACACAAAAAAGTAACAAATGATCTTACAAGAAAGTTTGCTTCATTAATATATTAAGCATATCATGCAAATTTTATCACTGGTTAATATTGAATTTTGACACAAGTTATATCAATAATATCTTGTAAAACCTATTAGTCATGAATTACTGAGCGTCTTAGGGGAATTTTTGACCCTGCCGGGGTGCAAGCGCTCGAGTCCCCACATTAATCCGACCTTGTGTCACATCTCATTCTCGTGAGAGAATGAGTAAACACCGTGAATTACTGAGATAATATTTGCATATAATTGGCTAGGGTTATATTTTAGATATTACTAAATGTCACACTGCCTGTAGTGACAAGCTGAACAAATGGAAGAAATATTCAGAATCATCGACAGACACAGCTGGATAATATTTGCAACTTGTTGGAGAGCAATAAGACGATTCCTAGTTGACATTTAATTTTGATTCAGGTCGATTGAGAAATCAATGTAAAAATTTATTAATGTCTGCAGCTTTCAAATGAAATACAATTATTATTTCCTGGAACAGACTTAAGTACCAATATGCATTAACCAATGCACTTTCCCGTAAGCATCCGTGATTTTTTTTATTCGCTAGACTTACTATAATTATATATATGTACGTGGGACACACTCACATACACCCACACACATCTATATATATATATATATATATATATATATATATATATATATATATATATGTGTGTGTGTGTGTGTGTGTGTGTGTGTGTGTGTGTATGTATGTACTTTATTTTAGGATATTACAGAAAAAAATGTCAAAAACGCTACACAATTGCAGTCGTGTTTCTTCACTGAATATATATATATATATATATATATATATATATATATATATATATATATATATCAGATCTATTTCGAATGCAATATTTTTTCATTCTGTCTATTCCACTTTTTCATAACTTTTACAGATATATGACATACTTTATTTATGTAATACGTAAATTTATCAAAGTTCATATATATTTTTATTTTATTTACAAATAAAATATTTATTATTTTATGTAATCTCTAAATTTACGAAAGTTTATATTTCTTCTTATTTTATTTTAGATAGTAAATATGTTTAGTTTACTTTATTTTATTAATAACATATAAATAACTATTAGGTAAATTTAATGATTCCATAAAAAAATTTTACCGGAATATTAAAATCTATATAATTATTTGATATTATTGTCGATATTATTCAACCAAACATGTTTGAAATATACTTTTATGCGGGTGTATGTATGTGTGTCTGTAAATATACGTATATGCCAGAGATCGTCTTACAGACCACTGCATCTCCCCGAGAGACCAACGAAAATAGTGAGAAAATCGTTTATAGCGTGAACCTGGCAATTACAATTTTCCGTTGATTCGTATGCACATATCTGTATCTATAACCTTCTACCATCAATAGTGAGCACACTTTTTTTTTAAATAGCTTCCCACCCAAACAAGACAGGGATGCCAATGGTATGCATGGTATTTTACAGAGAGTGAATTAGAGAAAGGATTGTATATAGGGGATATTGAAGACAGGATACGATTCAAGAATATAGAAAATGGCGATTGAGGTTAAATCTAAATATATGAAAATTCTAGTTATCAGGGAAGCGAGTAAACGGATGGGCGTTCGACAGACGACAAGTACGAGAAAAAATGTTGATTAGTTGTGGCGATCACATTGAAATATTTCATCAGTAAATGTTTGGACCTGGCTGCCAATCTTGTAGCACACTTAATTAGCGGGGAAAGTTCGCCAAAGGAGTTGCCATGAAAAAGATGTAGCAAAGACTGAGGGAAGCCTCGTCATGTCGGTGAGAAAGTGACTGAAGTTGAGATGCCAAGTCAAGAATGATTACATTGCAAATCCTTTGTGACACCATTTAGGGCTGCAAGGAAAAGGAAGAAAAGAAGGGAAAGAAAAAGTGAGACGAGAGTTGAAACTTAGTTGATAAAGGAAAGCCATCACAAAATGGGCATTTAGCGATGTTATTTTGATAATGGAGAATGCTGAAAATTTTTATGGCGATTTGACAAATTCCAGATTGTATAGCTAACCTCCGGGACAGAATAGATAAACTTTTAACTGTGTCACGGGAATGCCATTTGGGGCCTCCACAGAGTTCTAAAGAGATAAAAATTTAATAAGAATGTCCTGACCACACACAGAGGGAACCCAACCCTCGGTTAAGTCTTTGTCGATGGAAAGATATCGTTAGACAAGGTGCCTGTTTTGTGTGCAAAATTGACTATGAGCGAAACAATATTATCAGAAAAATGGCGAAGTCGTGCCATCGTATCAGTGGTTGGCACCGAGAAGTGAATGCGTCTGTTTGGCCAGCCACTTGGTTCTGTCGAAAATCTGATTGACGAAGTCCAGATGAAAGTTACTTTGGGATAAGAATTGAGATTATCCCACTACGGGTCGTATTGTTCTGTTGGCGGCCAGAGAAGAAGAGAGAAAAGAAAAGAAAGAAAGGAAATAGAAAAAAAGAAAAAGAGGAGATATTTTTTTTTCTTTGAGCAAGATATTTTTTTAAAAAGAAACAAGGCTAGTCTGGTTACAGCCACACTGTTGTTCGCACATTGCCTGAATGTTAACGAGAGCCAGGCGTAGGTGATCATGTGATGCATGGGGGGGTGAGGCCTGCCACCACCCATTAAGTGGATAGGATGAGATGTTACTGCGAGGAAGTAGGAAGACCGTTGACGCCCTCTGACGCTTTGGTAAGAGACCCATATGAGAACGAAAGAAGGTAGGGGTAAGAGAAGACTTCCAAAAATGGAAATAATAATTTTTTCCTGACCGAAAACAAAAGAAGGGGATTGTGGATTTGGAATTATCAAGGAACCTTAAACCCCAAAAAAGCCCACCCCAGTTTTGGTCGGCGTCCATATAAGCAAGGTCGCAGTAAGCGAAAATCAGTTCAGTTCAGTTTCCAGAGTTCCAGTGAGTTCGAGTTAAGTTGAGAACTCTGAAGACCCACCACGCATTAGCTGACTAAGATTCACGCAATTCCGAACTCATCTTCAATCCAAGAACAATTTATTTTTGAAGAGCGACTTAGACTCATACCACCAAAACAAGTTTTAAGACTATCGCCTGAAGACACACCAAGAACCAGTTTCTTAAGGACAGACAACTTAAGATATTAAGACTCGCCAAACAAAAACAACGTGTCACGAATCCATATAGCGGGTCGGGAGATAGACGCAGTCCTATGTATCCAGCAACCAGATATAAAGTACTGTTATCCTTTTTTTATACCTTTGAACTTTTCGAGTTATTATTTTATTTTATTTTACACATATTTGTGCGATACCACCCTTATTCGAACTCGACTTGCATTACGGCCCCGACGACTTGTTGATTTCATCTGCCTAAGATCAATTCACAACGTGGGTAGGCAGACTAAAAATCAAAGCAGTTACTTCGGTAACCAGACGTTGGAAGCGAGTTGAAAACGACGAGGCTGATATCGAATCTAACCAGATTCACATCGGAATCACCAAAATGTTAGAACGTCACATTTGGGTGCCGCGATCAATACCAAGCCAGTTGGTCGCCACAGGACGGGATAGAACGACTGACGCAGACAGGCGGACGTCACGTTTGGAGCGGCGATACCCGAACGAGCGAGGAACGAGCAAGAGCAGCAGCGGCGGGAGACGTCACACCTTCTTTGAATTTTGTCAAGAAATTCGAGATGAATAGCTGGATCACCGCAACAAATATGGCAACAGTAAACAATGCAAGAAAGAATCGTAGATTTGCAAATGTGCAAGCTCATTCTGACGAGAAATACTTTCTGGAACGACACAGTGACACACATTTCCTTACAGTAGATGCAGCTATTGATTCGATGAAGTTTTTCCACTTCAAGTCAGAGCAGCCAATAATCTCTAGACCCGAATTTGCGCGATGCCATACGTTGTTTCATTCTATCAAGAAACAGTATATTTGCTAATTTGAGGATCCTCTTGCACACATTATGAGCAGAGATTAAGAGATGTCTGTTTCAATCAGACTTGTGATTCTGTTACAGCTGGAAGAAATGATTCCTGTGGAATATAGCGGTCGAGTGTGCAGGGGAAAACCAAGGAGAGGAAGGCGATTTGACTTGGTACTTCCTCGTTAGAATGAAAATATTGATGGAGGCTTTCACCCAGGAGGAGTCCAAAGAAGCACATTTTTGAACAGGATGAATAAAAACTTCATTCCAATTGACATTATGCAGGGACTCACAGAACGAGTCGCAATCAGCTCGTTGATAAGAGAGATATTCTATTGATAGGAGGTTCTTGGCTGATGTGGGAGCATGAAAAGTTGTTTACAGACATTATCGCGTGAACAGAGCTGGTAATAGGGCAAAGCTTCATAGAACGACATAAAGACATGCGTAGGAGCAAAAAAGTGATCTACAAGAGAAATTTGTCCTTCAGTGTTACTGGTGAAACGCGTGGGGAATTGCTCCGCTTGCATGAGAATTTGGATGATTGAGAAATTCAGGGTTTTGTCACCAGCGACGACAGTGACATAGTGTTTATGCCAATTGGCATGGTGAGCTTTCTGTCACCAAACACAAACGGGTGCAGGGGGATATTTTTGTCTATGTTATAGGAAATACTAAATAGCACGCAACAGCCATAAGAGGAATCTGAAGGTAAAGAAGAAAGAAATAACTGACTGAGTTTAGTAGAGAAACACAAAGACACATGTAAGAATGGACTGGAGATTCAAGAGAGAGAGAGAGAGAGAGAGAGAGAGAGAGAGAGAGAGCTCCTTACCCAGCATGAAATTGTCTACGATGATATATATATATATATATAGATAGATAGATAGATAGATAGATATCGATATAGATATAGATAGATATATATAGAGATATATTGCAGAGTCAATTTTCTATATCTATAGATGCTTTATAATAGGTATAGAACTACAAATATAGCATATTTTAAACACACACACACACACACACATATATGCGTATAAGCCTTCATACATGTGTGTGTGCTTGTGACATGAAAAGAAAGTGATCACAGAACTCCCTGGTCATATATAACATATGGATCAAAATAACAAATATTTTACTATCGATTTGAAAGATTCATGCGGTAAATCAGCTTAAGCTCTCGTGCCATTCACCCAATGATTTATCTGCACTGATAAGTTATATCAGCAGAACCCATCATATTTTTACATGTTCTTTTAGCATGTACAATGTTAAAAGCATTCGTAATCTTTCAAACTTCTTCATAAGAAGATTAAATACAATTAAAATAGTATAGCATATACTCTGTCGTATGTAATAAAAAATCGATATTTTCACAGAAAAATTCTTATTGGCCAAAAGATCTTGCCAAAATATTACTTATATAATTTATTACTATGTTATATATTTCATAGAGAAAACGATGAATTACTCGTACACCATCAATTTTTAATATTTTATCATTTTCTCAGAATCTAATGCCTGTATGGTACCATGTTTTTTTTTTTTATATGTTAATAAACAAACGAAACACAAAAAGGAATATGAAACTCACTTTTAAGCACAATAGTTTTAATACAACATATTTTAAAGCCGAATTTTAGAAAATGGGAACAGACAAAATTATTCGTACAAAAAGAAATATCGTTTTGTGACGTCCCTGCACACAGCCTTCGGTCGCTCCTCGCTGCTTCGTTCGGGTGTCGCCGCTCCAAACGTGACGTCCGCCTGTCGCGTCAGTCGTTCTATCCCGTCCTGTGACGACCAACTGGCTTGGTATCGGTCGCGGCACCCAAATGTGACGTTATAACCTTTTGGTGATTCGGATGGGAATCTGGTTAGATTCGATATCAGCCTCGTCGTTCCCAACTCGCTTCCAACGTCTGGTTACCAAAGTAACTGCATTGATCTCCAGTCTGCCTACCCACGTTGTGAATTGATCTTAGGCAGACGAAATCAATCAGTAGTTGGGGCCGTAATGCAAATCGAGTTCAAACGCGGGTGACACCGCACAAATATGCATAAAAGAAAATAAAATGGTAACTCAAAAGTTCAAGGTATCAAAGAAAAGGATAACAAACTTTATGTCTAGTTGTTGGATACATAGAACTGCGTCTATTTCCCGACCCGTTCTATGGATTGTGACACGTTGTTTTCCGTTAGGCGAGTTTTAACACTTCAAGTTGTTTGCTCTTTAAGAAATTGGTTTCTTGGTGTGTCTTCGGGCGAAAGTCGAAAAAAAAAACTTATTTTGGTGGTCTGGATCTAAGCCGCTCTTCAAAATAACTGTTCTTGGATTGAAGAGGAGTCCGGAAATTGCGCGAAACTTGGTCAGCCGGTGCGAGGCTTGCTTCAACTGTGCACTGGAGACTGACTCTGGGAACTGTCTCTCCCGAACTCAACTCTGGAACTCTCTGCTGGAACTCTCTGCTGGAACTGATTTTCGCTCGCTGCGACTTTGCTTATATGGACGCCGACCAAAACCGGGGTGGGTTTGTCGGCGCCGGGGTTCCTCGATAATTCTAAACACATATCCACTTCTCTTATTTTTGGTTAGGAATTTTCAACTTCTTTCCATTTTTTGGGAGCCTTCTCTTACTCCCACCTTCTCACCATACTTCAGAGGTCGAAACTGCCCTCCCCACTTCTTCGTAGCAACCTCTCATACCCATCCTCTAAATGGGCAGTGACAGCTCCCTCCTTGCGTCACGTGATCATCACTCGGCCAATGATGTCCAGCCGGCGTGTACTATCCCGCGGCTTTGTTTCAGGAAAAAAAAATACATCTCGCTAAAAAAAAAATTATTTTACCCCGGTCTAATCTGGACATCGTCAGTCAAATTATCGCTAATTATCAGAATGGGTGGTCTATTTAACACGGCCAGACCGTCGCCTCGAAAAGAAACATTTCTAGGTTTCCAGTCACTCTTTGGTGAACATTACTGATAACATAGTTTTATTATCGCAGCTAAAGATGTCTTGTCAAAGAAAAACGGTCAGTCGCCACCTCGTGTGCGGCTTTGACACAATTAATTTTCATATCTATCCAAAGCCCTGTAGTTCACCTGTTTTTGTCAATTATCAAAATAACATTTTCAATTGGATTTTTCTTTGGCTAGTCGGTCTGTGGTTTGCTTAATCAGATGTTTTCTCGCATTAGCGGTTTGTTTATGTATCCCCGATAACACAGCTCGTCGCCAGAACACAACGATTCCTTTATCCACTTAGAATTTTTGTGCCATTGTAATGACAGTTTTTGCCATTTGTTACTTATCAAAATATCCTTTATCCATTGTCTCTTAGTCGTGGGTCTTCTACTTATCATCCACGCTTTGGGTCTCGCCTCTCTTTTCCTTTCTTTCCTTCCTCTCTTTCCTTTCTTTTCCTTTTTGCCTTGGTAAATGGTGCCACAGTTTCAAATTGAATGATTTGTGCGAGTATAAGTAAATTACATAATTATTTTTCGCTAAAGTCTTCTAGACTATTTATTCAGTAGAATAATTGTGGTAATTCCAGCAAAGAAAATCATATGGTGCATAGAGTGTCACCATTGATATTCTAACGTTAACAACACGACGGCGAAGACGAAGGAGCTTAAAGTTGACATGTGACAGACAATTATTAACTTTCACAAGTCGGGAAATAGATATTGCTCTATTTCAGATCGATTAGCTATCCCTAGATCTAAGGTAAAATCCGTTATGAAGAAGTTTAAACAGTTTGATACGACAGAGAGTTTTCCTGGGCATAGAAGAAAATCCAAATTGTCATCGAAAAGTGAAGGAAAAGTGTGTCGTCAAGTTAATATAAACTCAAGAGTTGTTTTGAAAGACATCGCCAAAAGTTTGGATACGATGGGGATTAGCGTATCTATTTGCACAATACGATGTTGTTTAAATAGAATTGGGTTATATGGAAACTCTCTTCACAAATCATGTCACATTGTTGCTCGGGGTCATTTTGCCAAAACAATCTTGGACAAAGAAAATTGCTTTTTGGGAAAATTACTATGGAGTGATGAAAAAAAAAGAGCTTTTTGGACATAATGATGCACAGAAGATTTTGTGCACGAATGGTGAGGCATTCCTCCCAAAGAACGCGGTGGCAACATTAAAACATAGATGCGGTTCCATGAAGAGTTGTGGTAGTTTTATCTCATGGGGACAGGACAGTTCATTGCAATGGGAAGAATACTGAAATCTGAAGACTATATAAAATCTATGGATGAATATCTACAAATATCAGCGCAAAATCTTCAAATAAGTCGGAGATTTAAATTCCAGCAAGCTGATGATCCCATACATGCGTCGAAATAAGTGACTGCGTGTGCTTCGAAAAAGGAAGATTACAATTTTACCACGGCCTTCCATGAGCCCTGTCTTGAATCCTATTAAAAATCTATGGCAAGAATTGAAAGTTCGAATAAGCCGTTTGTCACCAAAAAGCCGTTAGGATTTAAAACGTGTGACAATTGAAGAATGGAAGAAAATCCCAGAAAAAAAACTTGTTCAAATCTTATCAAATAATGGACGAAAATAAGTGACTGCGTGTGCTTCGGAAAAGGAAGATTACAGTTTTACCACGGTCTTCCATGAGCCCTGTCTTGAATCCTATTAAAAATCTATGGCAAGAATTGAAAGTTCGAATAAGCCGTTTGTCACCAAAAAGCCGTTAGGATTTAAAACGTGTAACAATTGAAGAATGGAAGAAAATCCCAGAAAAAAACTTGTTCAAATCTTACCAAATAATGGACGAAAATCCCAGAAAAACTTGTTCAAATCTTACTAAAAAAATTTTGAAAACGATTGCACCAAGTTATAAATATATGAGTGTATTCTATTGACTATCAATATTGTAATAATTGTTTTATTATTTCTATTTTTCATACTGTACGAATAATTTTGTCTTTTCCCGTTTTGCCTACACCGCCTGTCAAATTAGTTTAATCTACTCTATTAAAAAAATTGGGTATATACATGTTTTTGCTCATTAAAATATAAAAATCTGCCATCATACGGGCAATAGATTTCCAGAAATGGATAAAAATATTAAAAATTGATAGGTGTACAAATAATTTCTTCATTGACTGTAGTTACTTGACATTACTTTAATTTCAGCTAGACAAATGTTACTATGAAGAAAGAAATATAGGATACAACAGGAGAAAAATTAAAAGTAAATTTAATTATGTGAAAACAATTTTCGTTATTTTGATATCTGAAACAGATCGAAAAATAATGAAAAAGGCAATGAAAAAAAAACATGGAGAATATTCTCACCAACATTTAACCTTAGGTGAACAAATAAAAATATTCCCCGTTGAAAGTTGTGCTATTTACACTTAGAAAAAGAAGCTATTACAGTGAGACGAATATCTTCTACTTACAATATATTAAACGCCTAAATTATTTATTTATATCATCATATTTGACAAATTTTACTTTAAGAAGAAATAGATTCTTTTTATTTCTGAATTTACTGTTAACACTTAAACATTACTTATAAAATAATCTATGCTTGGTTCGACTCTTTATCAATACTTTGCAAATATTTGTGTTTTACCACTTTCAGCATGAACTTATAGTTATTAATTATGATATTTCTGTTTTACACATGTATAACGCCATCATAAATGGAAAACGACTAATATATAAACTATAGAGAAAATTAAACTAAAATCGTTTCCATATTTCCCTTTGATACTGAAAAGTTTTGCAAAAATATTGAGACAAGCATAAATTATGTTTTCAAATATAATTTCTAGTTACGATTTCAAATACGATATTAATTTTTATTCATCGCCTCTGAATTTTGAGATATACATGTATATATGTACACACACACACACACACTTATATATATACACTTTAAACCAAATATATCCAAATTTTTCAGGAATAAATTACATGAATACGTTTTTAAGTTCAATTTATGGATACTATACCTTATGTAGCCGTTGTAAAACCTGTTAGGATCGACGATAGTTTAATAGAAAGGATGTAGCCTAAAATTTTGCTATCCCATGAATCAGGGGGCGCACAAATTTGTACTTATGTTTGTTATAATTATCTAATAAAGATATATAATATTCCTTTCAGAGAAAAAATATAATATTTCAATCTTCACTCACTCAGATGCTTTCCTTATCACCTAGCCCCCGACCAAATAAGAATCTTCCTATATTAGAGTAGGAAATTCCCGCACAGGTGGATCGTGCCGAGTCAATCTCTTTTGCAGACAATGTTTATTACGGAGCAGGTGATACTGAGCCCCCATTCGACTGCTGCTTATTTAAGGGCAAATCAAGGAAAATATATTTCAGGAAGACCTGAAACACTTTGTTGATGATTTACACCTAAGGAGCAATCAGAAATTCTGTTATCGTGGCTAAAGCATAGACATTTTGTTAAGTCCGGTTGAAGAATAAGCACTTTCAAGACACGGAAAAATTAGTTTACTTCATTCTTCAACAATGCATGTTGAAGAATGAAGTAAACTAATTTTAACTAGCAGCTTGTGTCATTGCAAATATATTTCTGTTTTTTTTTATTTCTCTTGGCTATACAAACAACAATTTACATTGGTGACTTCCAACGAAAATATAAAATCTATGCTGCTACACAATGTGTATAAACACCCTAGCATTCTCCTTGCTTATTCGATTCAGCTATGACAATATGAAGGTCATTTTAGCAGCTTTAAAGTAGAAACACTCGTAGTGGAATTGAAGTGGTGAACTAAAGTTCATTGGTCGCATTATTCTTATGCTGGTGGTTTCAGGAAATAATGTCTTTGGGATAGTCAAGATGATCAAGGGCGACAATCAAAATGTCTAAGAGCAAATTCTTATCTTAGTGATTAAATTGTAAAAGAAAATCATCTGATGTACATGAACAGGAGGTCCAATCTTGATATCAATCATCTTTCATCAAACTCTTCATACTAATCTTCCCGCTCTTCATATCAATCTTTCAATTCTTGATACCAATCTTCCCACACTTCATATCAAACTGCAATCTTCCGAATCTTGAAACCAATTTTCCCTCTATTCATATCAATCTGCAATCTTCCCTATCTTCATACCAATCTTCCAAATCTTCATATCAATCTTCTTTCTTCAACCTCTTCATAACAAATTGGCACTCTTCATACAAATCTGCAATCTTCCAAATGTTCATGCCAAACTTGACAAACTTCATACCAATCTGCAATATTCCAATTATTCATAACAACCTTGCCACACTTCATATCAATCGGTAAATTTTAGACTCTTCATACAAATCTTCCCACTCTTCATACTAATCTGCAATAATTAGACTCTTTATAACAACCTTACCACACTTCATATCAATCTGCAATATTCCGACTATTCATAACAATCTTGCCACACTTCATAACAATCGGCAATCTTCCGACTATTCATACCAATCTTCCCACACTTCATAACAATCTGCAATATTCCGACTATTCATACCACTCTTCCCACTCTTCATACTAATCTGCAATAATTAGACTCTTTATAACAACCTTACCACACTTCATATCAATCTGCAATATTCCGACTATTCATACCAATCTTCCCACACTTCATAACAATCTGCAATCTTCCGACTATTCATACCAATCTTCCCACTCTTCATAACAATCTGCAATCTTCTGACTATTCATACCAATCTTCCCACACTTCAATCTTCCTCTTCATAACAATCTGCAATCTTCAACTATTCATACCAATCTTCCCACACTTCATAACAATCTGCAATATTCCGACTATTCATACCACTCTTCCCACTCTTCATACTAATCTGCAATAATTAGACTCTTTATAACAACCTTTACCACACTTCATATCAATCTGCAATATTCCGACTATTCATACCAATCTTCCCACACTTCATAACAATCTATTCACTCTTCCACTATTCATACCAATCTTCCCACTCTTCATAACAATCTGCAATCTTCTGACTATTCATACCAAACTTCCCACACTTCATAACAATCTGCAATATCCCGATTATTCATACCAATCTTCCCACTCTTCATAACAATCTGCAATCTTCGGACTATTCATACCAATCTTACCACTCTTCATAACAATCTGCAATATTCCGACTATTCATACCAATCTTCCAACACTTCATAACAATCTGCAATATTCCGACTATTCATAACAATCTTCCCACTCTTCATAACAATCTGCAATCTTCTGACTATTCATACCAATCTTCCCACACTTCATAACAATCTGCAATATTCCGACTATTCATACCACTCTTCCCACTCTTCATACTAATCTGCAATAATTAGACTCTTTATAAAAACCTTACCACACTTCATATCAATCTGCAATATTCCGACTATTCATAACAATCTTCCCACTCTTGATAACAATCTGCAATCTTCTGACTATTCATACCAATCTTCCCACACAATTGCAATTCCGATAACAATCTGCAATATTCCGACTATTCATCTGCAATATTCCGACCACACTTCCCACTCTTCATACTAATCTTCCCAATAATTAGACTCTTTATAACAACCTTACCACACTTCATATCAATCTGCAATATTCCGACTATTCATAACAATCTTCCCACTCTTGATAACAATCTGCAATCTTCTGACTATTCATACCAATCTTCCCACACTTCATAACAATCTGCAATATTCCGACTATTCATACCACTCTTCCCACTCTTCATACTAATCTGCAATAATTAGACTCTTTATAACAACCTTACCACACTTCATATCAATCGGCAATATTCCGACTATACATAACAATCTTCCCACTCTTCATAACAATCTGCAATCTTCTGACTATTCATACTAATCTTCCCACACTTCATAACAATCTGCAATATTCCGATTATTCATACCAATCTTCCCACTCTTCATAACAATCTGCAATCTTCTGACTATTCATACCAATCTTCCCACACTTCATAACAATCTGCAATATTCTGACTATTCATACCAATCTTCCCACACTTCATAACAATCTGCAATATTCCGATTATACATACCAATCTTCCCACTCTTCATAACAATCTGCAATCTTCTGACTATTCATACCAATCATCCCACACTTCATAACAATCTGCAATATTCCGACTATTCATACCACTCTGCCCACTCTTCATACTAATCTGCAATAATTAGACTCTTTATAACAACCTTACCACACTTCATATCAATCTGCAATATTCCGACTATTCATACCAATCTTCCCACACTTCATAACAATCTGCAATCTTCCGACTATTCATACCAATCTTCCCACTCTTCATAACAATCTGCAATCTTCTGACTATTCATACCAATCTTCCCACACTTCATAACAATCTGCAATATCCCGATTATTCATACCAATATTCCCACTCTTCATAACAATCTGCAATCTTCCGACTATTCATACCAATCTTCCCACTCTTCATAACAATCTGCAATATTCCGACTATTCATACCAATCTTCCCACACTTCATAACAATCTGCAATATTCCGACTATTCATACCACTCTTCCCACTCTTCAGACTAATCTGCAATAATTAGACTCTTTATAACAACCTTACCACACTTCATATCAATCTGCAATATTCCGATTATTCATACCAATCTTCCCACACTTCATAACAATCTGCAATCTTCCGACTATTCATACCAATCTTCCCACTCTTCATAACAATCTGCAATCTTCTGACTATTCATACCAATCTTCCCACACTTCATAACAATCTGCAATATCCCGATTATTCATACCAATCTTCCCACTCTTCATAACAATCTGCAATATTCCGACTATTCATACCAATCTTCCCACACGTCATATCAATCTGCAATATTCCGACTATTCATACCAATCTTCCCACTCTTCATAACAATTTGCAATCTTCTGACTATTCATACCAATCTCCCCACACTTCATAACAATCTGCAATCTTCCGACTATTCATACCAAACTTCCCACTCTTCATAACAATCTGCAATCTTCTGACTATTCATACCAACCTTCCCACAATTCATAACAATCTTCAATCTTCCGACAATTCATACCAATCCTCCCACTCTTCATAACAATCTGCAATCTTCCGATATTCATACCAATCTTCCCACTCTTCATAACAATCTGCAATCTTCTGACTATTCATACCAATCTTCCCACTCTTCATAACAATCTGCAATCTTCTGACTATTCATACCAATCTTCCCACACTTCATAACAATCTGCAATATCCCGATTATTCATACCAATCTTCCCACACTTCATAACAATCTGCAATCTTCCGACTATTCATACCAATCTTCCCACACTTCATAACAATCTGCAATATTCCGACTATTCATACCACTCTTCCCACTCTTCATACTAATCTGCAATAATTAGACTCTTTATAAAAACCTTTCTACCACACTTCATATCAATCTGCAATATTCCGACTATTCATAACAATCTTCCCACTCTTGATAACAATCTGCAATCTTCTGACTATTCATACCAATCTTCCCACATAACTTCAATAACAATCTGCAATATTCCGACTATTCATACCACACTTCCCAATCTCTTCATATTCATAATCTGCAATAATTAGACTCTTTCATAACAACCTTACCACACTTCATATCAATCTGCAATATTCCGACTATTCATAAATCTTCCCAATCTTCCCACTCTTGATAACAATCTGCAATCTTCTGACTATTCATACCAATCTTCCCACACTTCATAACAATCTGCAATATTCCGACTATTCATACCACTCTTCCCACTCTTCATACTAATCTGCAATAATTAGACTCTTTATAACAACCTTACCACACTTCATATCAATCGGCAATATTCCGACTATACATAACAATCTTCCCACTCTTCATAACAATCTGCAATCTTCTGACTATTCATACTAATCTTCCCACACTTCATAACAATCTGCAATATTCCGATTATTCATACCAATCTTCCCACTCTTCATAACAATCTGCAATCTTCTGACTATTCATACCAATCTTCCCACACTTCATAACAATCTGCAATATTTCTGACTTCTGATTCATACCAATCTTCCCTTCAATCACTTCATAACAATCTGCAATATTCCGATTATATTCATGCCAATCTTCCCACTCTTCGCAACAATCTGCAATCTTCTGACTATTCATACCAATCATCCCTGCACATTATTCTTCATTCAATCAATCTGCAATATTCCGACTATTTCCATACCAATCTTCTGCCCGACTCATTCCCACTTTTCATACTAATCTGCAATAATTAGACTCTTTATAACAACCTTACCACACTTCATATCAATCTGCAATATTCCGACTATTCATAACTTTCCCACTCTTGATAACAATCTTCCTTCACTTCATAACAATCTGCAATCTTCCGACTATTCATACCAATCTTCCCTTCACTCTTCATAACAATCTTCCAATCTTCTCTGCAACTATTCATATTCCAATCTTCCCACACTTCATAACAATCTGCAATATCCCGACACTTCATACTTATTCCCAATCTTCTTCATAACAATCTGCAATCTTCCGACTATTCATAACAATCTTTCCAATCTTCCCACTTCATAACAATCTGCAATATTCCGACTATTCATATCCAATCTTCCCTTCATAACTTCCCATAACAATCTTCCCACTAACAATCTGCAATATTCCGACTATTCATACCTCATCCACAATTCCCAACTCTTCAATCTTCAACTAATCTGCCCCTCTTCATAATCTGCAATCTTTAGACTCTTTATAACAACCTTACCACACTTCCTATCAATCTGCAATATTCCGATTATTCATTGCCAATCTTCCCACACTTCATAACAATCTGCAATCTTAGACTATTCATACAATCTTCCCACCAATCTTCATAACAATCTGCAATATTCTGACTATTCATAAATCTTCCCAATCTGCACTTCATAACAATCTGCAATCTCCCGATTATTCATACCAATCTTCCCACTCTTCAATAACAATCTGCAATCTTCAGACTATTCATAATTAATCTTCCCTTACACACGTCATATCAATCTGCAATATTCCGACTATTCATACCAATCTTCCCACTCTTCATAACAATTTGCAATCTTCTGACTATTCATGACTATTCATAACCAATCCGATTATTCCCACTTCTTCATAACAATCTGCAATATTCCGACTATTCATACCAAATTCTTCCCAATCTCAATTTCATAACAATCTTCCTCTTCGCAATCTTTACCCAACTATTCCTACCAATCTCCCACAATTCATAACAATAATCTTCAATCTTTCCGAACAATTCTTACCAATCCAACCTCTTCATAACAATCTTCAATCTTCTGATATTCCATACCAATCTTTCCTTCTTCCCTCTTCATAACAATCTGCAATCTTCTGACTATTCATACCAATCTTCCCACTCTTCATAACAATCTGCAATCTTCTGACTATTCATACCAATCTTCCCACAATTCATAACAATCTTCAACTATCCGATTATTCATACCAATCTTCCACACTTCATAACAATCTGCAATCTTCCGACTATTCATACCAATCTTCCCACACTTCATAACAATCTGCAATCTTCTGACTATTCATACAATCTTCCCACTTCATAACAATCTGCAATATTCCACTATTCATACCAATTTTCCCACTCTTCATAACAATCTGCAATAATTAGACTCTTTATAACAACCTTCCACGCTTCATAACAATCTGCAATATTCCGACTATTCATAACAATCTTCCCACCCGACTTCATAACAATCTGCAATCTTCTGACTATTCATACCAATCTTCCCACAATTCATAACAATCTTCAATCTTCCGACTATTCCTACCAATCCTCCCACTTCATAACAATCTGCAATCTTCCGATATTCATACCAATCTTCCCACACTTCATAACAATCTGCAATCTTCTGACTATTCATACCAATCTTCCCTATTCTTCCATAACAATCTGCAATCTTCTGACTATTTCATACCCAATCTTCCCACACTTCATAACAATCTTCAATATTTCGATTATTCCTACCAATCTTCCCACACTTCATAACAATCTGCAATCTTCCGACTATTCATACCAATCTTCCCACTTCATAACAATCTGCAATATTCCGACTATTCATACCAATCTTCCCACTCTTCATAACAATCTGCAATAATTAGACTCTTTATAAAATCTTCCCACACTTCATATCAATCTGCAATATTCCGACTATTCATAACAATCTTCCCACTCTTCATAACAATCTGCAATCTTCTGATATTCATACCAATCTTCCCCACACTTCATAACAATCTGCAATATTCCGATATTCATACCAATCTTCCCACTCTTCATACTAATCTGCAATAATTAGACTCTTTATAACAATCTTACACACTTCATAATCAATCTGCAATATTCCGACTATTCATAACAATCTTCCCACTTTCACATAACAATCTGCAATCTTCTGACTATTCATACCAATCTTCCCACTTCGCAACAATCTGCAATATTCCGACTATTCATACCACTCTTCCCACTCTTCATAACAATCTGCAATAATTAGACTCTTTTGTAACAACCTTACCACTTCATATCAATCGGCAATCCGACTATTCTTAACAATCTTCCACTCTTCATAACAATCTGCAATAATTCTGACTCTTCATAACAATCTTCCCATACTTTCATAACAATCTGCAATATTCCGATTATTCATACCAATCTTCCCACTCTTCATAACAATCTGCAATCTTCTGACTATTCATACCAATCTTCCCACTTCATAACAATCTGCAATATTCTGACTATTCATACCAATCTTCCCCTCACTTCTGCAATAATAACAACCTCTTCATGCAATATTCCGACTATTCATACCAATCTGCAATTTCCCACTCTTCATAACAATCTGCAATCTTCTGACTATTCATACCAATCTTCCCACACTTCATAACAATCTGCAATATTCCGACTATTTCATAACAATCTCTGCCCACTCTTCATAACTAATCTGCAATAATTAGACTCTTTTAACAACCTTACCACACTTCATATCAATCTGCAATATTCCGACTATTCATACCAATCTTCCCACTCTTCATAACAATCTGCAATCTTCCGACTATTCATACCAATCTTCCCACACTTCATAACAATCTGCAATCTTCCGACTATTCATACCAATCTTCCCTATTCACACTTCATAACAATCTGCAATTCCGATTATTCATACCAATCTTCCCACTCTTCATAACAATCTGCAATCTTCCGACTATTCATACCAATCTTCCCACTCTTCATAACAATCTGCAATATTCCGATATTCATACCAATCTTATTTCATAACAATCTGCAATATTCTCTATTCATACCATCTTCCCACTCTTCAGACTAATCTGCAATAATTAGACTCTTTATAACAACCTTCTTACCACACTTCATATCAATCTGCAATATTCCGATTATTCATACCAATCTTCCCCACACTTCATAACAATCTGCAATGCAATCTTCCGACTATTCATACCAATCTTCCCACTCTTCATAACAATCTGCAATCTTCTGATTATTCATACCAATCTTCCCACTTTCACCTATGCAATATTCCGAATTCTGCAATCTTCCCATCTTCACCAACAATCTGCAATATTCCGACTATTCATTCTTCCACTCTTCATAACAATCTGCAATATTCCGACTATTCATACCAATCTTCCCACTCTTCATAACAATCTGCAATCTTCCGACTATTCATTCCAATCTTCCCACTCTTCGCAACAATCTGCAATCTTCCGACTATTCATACCAAACTTCCCCTCTTCATAACAATCTGCAATCTTCCGACTATTCATACAATCTTCCCACAATTCATAACAATCTTCAATCTTCCGACGAATTCATACCAATCTTCCCTCTTCATAACAATCTGCAATCTTCCGACTATTCATACCAATCTTCCCAACTCTTCAATAACAATCTGCAATCTTCTTCCGACTATTCTCTTCCTCTTCACCAACAATCTGCAATCTTCCGATTATTCATACCAATCTTCCCACTCTTCATAACAATCTGCAATCTTCCGACTATTCATACCAATCTTCCCACACTTCATAACAATCTGCAATCTTCCGACTATTCATACCAATCTTCCCAATCACTTCCTTAACAATCTGCAATATTCAATCTTCGACTATTCATCCAATCTTCCCACACTTCATAACAATCTGCAATCTTCTGACTATTCATACCAATCTTCCCACACTTCATAACAATCTGCAATATTCCTATTCATAGACTATTCATAACAATCTTCCACTCTTCATAACAATCTGCAATCTTCTGACTATTCATACCAATCTTCCCACACTTCATAACAAATCTGCAATCTTCCGACTCTTCATTAAATCAATCTTCCTCTTCATAACAATCTGCAATCTTCCGACTATTCATACCAACTTCCCCTCTTCATAACAATCTTCAATCTTCGATCAGACTCATCTGCGTACCAATCCTTACCACACTTCATCAATCTGCAATATTCCGATATTCATACCAATCTTCCCACTCTTCATAACAATCTGCAATCTTCTGACTATTCATGCAATCTTTTGACTATTCATACTTGATCTTTCCTCTTCATAACAATCTGCAATCTTCCTATTCAACTTCCCATTCCTAATCCAATCTTCCCCTCATCATAACAATCTTCTTCCGATAACAATCTGCAATCTTCCACAATCTATTCATAACAATCTTCCTCTTCATCAACAATCTGCAATATTCCCTTTATTTCATGTTCAATACCAATCTTCCCTTCTAACAATCTGCAATCTTCCGACTATTCCAATCTTCCCTCTTCACAACAATCTGCAATCTTCATGCCAATCTTCTTCATACCTGCAATCTTCCCAATCCCCACTTCATAACAATCTGCAATCTTCCGATTATTCATACCAATCTTCCCACTTCATCACATAACAATCTGCAATCTTCCGACTATTCATACCAATCTTCCCACTCTTCACCAACAATCTGCAATCTTCTGACTATTCATACCAATCTTCCCACTCTTCATAACAATCTGCAATCTTCCGTTATTCTTTGCAACAATTTGCAATCTTCCAATCTTCATAACAATCTGCAATCTTCCGACTATTCTCCAATCTTCCCTCTTCATATCAATCACAATCTTCTGACTATTCATGCCAATCCACACTTCCAATCTTCCCTCTTCGCTAACAATCTGCAATCTTCCGATATTCATACCAATCTTCCCACTCTCTTCCCACACTTCATAACAATCTGCAATCTTCTGACTATTACAATCTTCCTCTTCAAAGAATCTTCAATCTTCGTTCTTCATACCAATCTTCACACTTCATAACAATCTCTTCAATATTCATGCCAATCTTCCCACACCATCTGCAATCTTCAATATTCCCTCTTCACAACAATCTGCAATCTTCTGACTATTCCTTACCAATCTTCCACTCTTCATAACAATCTGCAATCTTCCGATATTCATACCAATCTTCCCTCTTCATAACAATCTTTAATCTTCTGACTATTCTTCCTACTTCATAACAATCTGCAATCTTCCCTATTCATACCAATCTTCCTCTTCGCAACAATCTGCAATCTTCCGACTATTTATACCAATCTTCCCACACTTCATAACAATCTGCTATTCATATTCCGATATTCATACCAATCTTCCCACACTTCATATCAATCTGCAATCTTCCGACTATTCGCCTTAATCTTCTCACATTTCATAACAATCTGCAATCTTCCGACTATTCATACCAATCTTCCCCACTCTTCATAACAATCTGCAATCTTCTGACTATTCATACCAATCCTCCTACACTTCATAACAATCTGCAATCTCTTCCGACAATTCATACCAATCTTCCCTTCATAACAATCTGCAATCATAAATCTGCAATCTTCCTTGATTTCGTACCAATCTTTATAACAATCCTTACTATTCATACCAATCTTCCCAGTCTGCAATATTTTGACTATTCGCTGACCTTACCACTTCATAACAATCTGCAATATTCCGACTATTCATACCAATCTTCCCAATTTCATAACAATCTGCAATCTTCCGACTATTCATACCAATCTTCCCTCTTCATAACAACTGCAATCTTCTGACTTCATGCCAATCTTCCCACCACTTCCTAACAATCTGCAATATCCCGATTATTCACAATTCATCTTCCCCTCTCTTCATAACAATCTGCACGACTATTCATACCAATCTCCCACTCTTCATAACAATCTGCAATATTCCGACCATTCATACCCAATCTTCCCACTCTTCACTTAACAATATGCAATCTTCCGACTTCTTCATGCAATCTTCCCACTCTTCATAACAATCTGCACCGTATTCCGACTATTCCTTCCAATCTTCACTCTTCATAACAATTTGCAATCTTCTGACTATTCATACCAATCTCCCCCACACTTCATAACAATCTGCAATCTTGACTATTCCTTACCAATCTTCCCACTCTTCATAACAATCTGCAATCGTCTGACTATTCATACCAACCTTCCACTTCATAACAATCTTCAATCTTCAACAATTCCTTACCAATCCTCCACTCTTCGCAACAATCTGCAATATTCCGATATTCATGCCAATCTTCCCACTCTTCATAACAATCTGCAATCTTCTGTTCTTCATACCAATCTTCCCACCTTTCACCAATCTGCCAATCTTCCGATATTCATACCAATCTTCCCGCCACTTCGCAAGAATCTACGTCTTCATTATTCATGCCAATCTTCTACACTTCATAACAATCAATCTGACTCTTCCTTCAATCTTCCCCCACTTCATAACAATCTACAATCTTCCGACTCTTCGCCTGTCTTCCCACACGTCATAACAATCTGCAATCTTCTGACTATTCATACTAATCTTCCCACTTTCATAACAATCTGCAATCTTCTGACTATTCATACCAATCTTCCCACTCTTGCAATATTTGTTGCAACAATCTTCATACCAAAATTTCCCAATCTTCTTCAATGACTATTCATACCAATCTTCCACACTTCGCAACAATCCTGCAATATTCCGAATTCTTACCAATCTTCCAATCTTCATAACAATCTGCAATCTTCTGACTATTCATAACAATCTTCCCACACTTCATAACAATCTGCAATCTTCCCGACTATTCATACCAATCTTCCTCTTCATAACAATCTGCAATCTTCTGACTATTCATGCCAATCTTCCACACACTTCATAACAATCTGCAATATTCCGACTATTCATACCAATCTTCCCACTTCATAACAATCTGCAATCTTCCGACTATTCATACCAATCTTCCCACCTTCATAACAATCTGCAATATTCCGACTATTCATGCCAATCTTCCACTTCATAACAATCTGCAATCTTCCGACTATTCCTTGCCAATCTTCCTCTTCGCAACAATCTGCAATCTTCCGACTCCCCAATCTTCCCTCTTCATAACAATCTGCAATCTTCCGACTATTCATACCAATCTTCCCACTCTTCGTAACAATCTGCAATCTTCCGACTATTCATAATGAATCTTCCCCTCTTTCATAACAATCTGCAATATTCCGACTATTCATAAATCTTCCCACTCTTCATAACAATCTGCAATCTTCCGACTATTCATACCAATCTTCCCACACTTCATAACAATCTGCAATCTTCCGATTATTCATACCAATCTTCCCACTCTTCATAACAATCTGCAATCTTTCCGACTATTCAACAATCTTAATCTTCCCACTTCATAACAATCTGCAATCTTCCAGACCATTCATACCAATCTTCCCCACTCTTCATAACAATCTGCTACATCTTCGACTATTCATGCCAATCTTCCCACTTCATTACAATCTGCAATCTTCCGACTATTCATACCAATCTTCCCACTCTTCACAATCTGCAATATTCTGACTATTCATACCAATCTTCCCACACTTCATAACAATCTGCAATATTCCGACTATTCATACCAATCTTCCCACTCTTCGCACAATCTGCAATCTTTAGACTTTATAACAACCTTACCACACTTCATATCAATCTGCAATCTTCTATTCTTCGACTATTTCCACTCTTCGCAACAATTTGCAATCTTCTGACTATTCATATAATCTTCATAATAACAATCTGCAATCTTCCGACTATTCATACAATCTTCCCAATCTTCATAACAATCTGCAATCTTCCGACTATTCATACCAATCTTCCACTCTTCATAACAATCTGCAATCTTCCGACTATTCATACCAATCCTCCCACTCTTCATAACAATCTTCAATCTTCCGATATTCATACCAATCTTCCCTCTTCACAACAATCTGCAATCTTCCGATTATTCATACCAATCTTCCCACTTCTTCACAATCTGCAATCTTCTGACTATTCATACCAATCTTCCCAATCACACTTCATAACAATCTTTCAACCTTCAATCTTCAATCTTCGGACTTTCATTACCAATCTTCCCCTCATCGCAACAATCTGCAATATTCCGACTTCTTCATGACAATATTCCCCTTCATAACAATCTAAATCTTCACGCTTCTTCCAATCCTCCTCACTTCACAATCTGCAATCTTCCATTTATTCATACCAATCTTCCCTCTTCATAACAATCTGCAATCTTCCGACTATTCATACCAATCTTCCCACTTCATGTTCAATCTGCAATATTCCGACTATTCATACCAATCTTCCCTACTCTTCATAACAATCTGCAATCTTCCGACTATTCGTACCAATCTTCCCACTCTTCATAACAATCTGCAATCTTCCAATATTCCCATTTCATAACAACGTGCAATCTTCCCTATTCATACCAATCTTCACACTCTCACAATCTGCAATCTCGATTATTCATGCCAATCTTCCCTCTTCATAACAATCTGCAATCGTCCGACTATTCATACCAATCCTCCCACACTTCGCAACAATCTGCAATCTTCCGATATTCATACCAATCTTCCCCACTCTTCACAACAATCTTCCGATATTGTACAATCTTCCTTCATTCTTCCCTTCTTCCCACTCTTCATAACAATCTGCAATCTTCACTTGATCCCTTCAATCTTCTTCCGACTATTCATACCAATCTTCCACACTTCATAACAATCTGCAATCTTCCGACTATTCCTTCTTACAATCCCCTGCAATTCATAACAATCCCACACGTCGCAATCTTCCGACTATTCATCATACCAATCAATCTTCATAACCTCTCTTCTGACTATTCAATCTTCTCCCTTCACCTGCAATCTTCCGACTATTCATACCAATCTTCCACTCTTCATAACTGCAATCTTCAATCTCGCAATCTTCCTTTCTTCGCTCTTCATAACAATCTGCAATTTTCCGATTTTCATACCAATCCCTCTTTCATAACAATCTGCAATCTTCCACTATTCATACCAATCTTCCCACTCTTCATAACAATCTGCAATCTTCCGATTCTATTCATACCAATCTTCCCTCTTCATAACAATCTGCAATCTTCCGACTATTCATAATGATCCAATCTTCCCCAATCTTCCATTAACAATCTGCAATCTTCTTCTATTCATTGCCAATCTTCCACTTCATAACAATCTGCAATCTTCCGACGTCTGACTCTTCATTATCTTCAATCTTCCCAATCTTCCTCTTCAAACAATCTGCAATCTTCCGACAATTCCCACACTTCATAACAATCAATCTTCCATGCCAATCTTCCTTCTTAACAATCTACCATCTTCCGACTAAAATTCATACCAATCTTCCCTCTTCTTCCCAATCTGCAATCTTCCGGGCTATTCTACCAATCTTCCCCACAATTCATAACAATCTGCAATCATTCCGACTATTCCTCCCAATCTTCACTCTTCATAACAATCTGAAATCTTCTGACTATTCATACAATCTTCCTTCACAACAATCTGCTTTCATAACAATCTTCCCATCTTCAAAACAATCTGCAATCTTCCGACTAACTTCCCTTACCAATCCTCCCTCTTCGCAACAATCTTCAATCTTCCGACTTTCATACCAATCTTCCCACTTCATAACAATCTGCAATCTTCAGACTATTCATACCAATCTTCCACTCTTCTTTCAATCTGCAATCTTCTGACTATTCATACCAATCTTCCATTCATAACAATCTGCAATATCCCGCTATTCATACCAGTCTTCCAACTCTTCTTAACAATCTGCAATATTCCGACTATTCATACCAATCTTCCATCTTCACAACAATTTGCAATATTCACTATTCACATAATCTTCCTCTTCATAACAATCTTCAATCTTCCGACTATTCATTGCCAATCTTCCCACTCTTCATAACAATCTGCAATCTTCCGACTATTCCGAATCTATTCATAACAATCTGCATTTTTCCCGACTATTCACCAATCATCCTACTTCAAACAATCTATTCCTTACAATCTTCCGACTCTTCATAACAATCTGCAATATTCCGATCTTCATACCAATCTTCTTCTCTTCATAACAATCTGCAATCTTCCGACTATTCAACACGAATCTTCCCACTCTTCATAACAATCTTTAATCTTCGACTATTCCTTACCCAATCTTCCGACTCTTCATAACAATCTGCAATCTTCCAGACTTCTTCATAACCAATCTTCCCAATCTTCTTCATAACAATCTGCAATCTTCCACTATTCCTTCAATCCTCCCACTCTTCGCAACAATCTGCAATCTTCCGATTATTCATACCAATCTTCCACAATCTGCAATCATATTCATCAATCTTCCTGCAATCTTTAGATTATTCATGCCAATCTTCCACTTCGCAACAATCTGCAATCTTCCGTCTATTCATACCAATCTTCCTACTCTTCATAACAATCTGCAATCTTCCATTCTTCATTCAATCCTCCACTCTTCTTAACAATATGCTTCCCACTCTTCCTTGCTTCAAACAATCTGCAATCTTCCGACTATTCATACCAATCTTTACCACAATTTCAACAATCAATCTTAAATGCCGCCTCAATCTTCCCCTTCGAACAATCTGCATTTCCGACCAATAACAATCTGCAATATTCCATTCTTCATACTCTCCCACTCTCCATAACAATCTTGATCTTCGAATCTTCCCACTCTTCAATCCCAATCTTCCAACTCTTCCATAACAATCTGCAATCTTCCGACTATTCATACCAATCTTCCACACTTCATAACAATCTGCAATATTCCGACTATTCGCCCCAATCTTCCAATCTTCGCAACAATCAGAATCTGCAATCTTCCGACCTTCTTCCCCAATCCTCCCTTTTCTTCATAACAATCTGCAATATTCCGACTATTCATTTCCAATCTTCCCACTCTTCATCAATCTTCCCTCTTGATTATTCACACCAATCTCACTCTTTCAAACAATCTCAATCTTCTGACTATTCATCCAATCCTCCACACACTTCATAACAATCTACAATCTTCCGACTATTCATACCAATCTCCACTCTTCATAACAATCTGCAATATTCTGAGGAATCCTTCAATCTTCCCATCTTCCCAACTCTTCGCAACAATCTGCAATCTTCGGACTATTCATACCAATCTTCCCACACTTCATAACAATCTGCAATATTCCGACTATTCATGCCAATATTCCCACACTTCATAACAATCTGCAATCTTCCGACTATTCATACCAATCCTCCCACTCTTCATAACAATCTGCAATCTTCCGACTATTCATACCAATCCTCCCACTCTTCATAACAATCTGCAATATTCCGACTATTCATACCAATCTTCCCACTCTTCACAATCATGACAATCTTCATAATCTTCCCGAACAATTTGATCTTCCGAATCTTCCCTTCCGACTCTTCATAACAATCTGCAATCTTCCGACTATTCCTTACCAATCTTCCCACTCTTCATAACAATCTGCAATCTTCCGACTATTCATACCAATCTTCCCCACTCTTCATAACAATCTGCAATCTTCCGACTATTCATACCAATCTTCCCACTCTTCATAACAATCTGCAATCTTTTACGACTATTCATACCAATCTTCCACACAATCTAACAGGCTTGACCATTCATCTGCAATTCTTCAATTTTAATCTTCTGACTATTCATACCAATCTCCCCCCACACTTCATAAAGAATCTGCAATCTTCCGACTTATTCATACCAATCTTCCCAATTCCCAATCTCTTCATAACAATCTTCAATCTTCTGACTATTCATACCAATCTTCCCCCACATTTCCCTTAACAATCTGCAATCTTCCGACTATTCACCAATCTTCCCACTCTTCATAACAATCTGCAATCTTCTGACTATTCATACCAATCTTCCACACTTCATAACAATCTGCAATCTTCCGACTATTCATGTTCAATCTTCCACTCTTCATAACAATCTTGCAATCTTCCACTATTCATACCAATCTTCCCACTTCATAACAATCTGCAATCTTCGACTATTCCTTCATGCCAATCTTCGCACTCTTCATAACAATCTGCAATCTTCCGACTATTCATGCCAATCTTCCCACTTTTCTAACTAATTCTGCAATATTCCCTCTATTCATAACAATCCTCCCTTCCATTCTTCATAACAATCTGCAATTTTCCGACTATTCATTACCAATCCTCCCACTCTTCATAACAATCTGCAATCTTCCGACTATTCCTTACCAATCCTCCCCTCTTCATAACAATCTGCAATCTTCTGACTATTCTACCAATCTTCCACTTCAATCTGCAATGTTCGGATCTATTCATCTTCCCCACTATTCATAACAATCTTCCCCGACTATTCATGCCAATCTTCCCTCAACAATCTGCAATCTTCCGACTATTCATGCCAATCTTCCCACTCTTCGCAACAATCTGCAATCTTCCGACTATTCATACCAATCTTCCCACTTTCATAACAATCTGCAATCTTCCGACTATTCATAACCAATCCTCCCACTCTTCATAACAATCTGCAATATTCCGTCTATTCATACCAATCTTCCCTCTTCATAACAATTTGCAATCTTCCGACTATTCATACCAATCTTCCCACTCTTCTTAACAATCTGCAATCTTCCAATTTTATTCCTTAATCTTCCCACTCTTCAATCTACATTCATTCTGCAATCCACACTTCTGACTATTCCTTCCAATCTTCCCACTCTTCATAACAATCTTAATCTTCCGATATTCAATCTTCCCTCTTCATAACAATTTACGTGTACTTATTCAGCACCAATCTTCCCACACTTCTAACAATCTGCAATCTTCCGATATTCTGCCAATCTTCCCACTTTCTTCAACAATCTGCAATATTCCGACTATTCATACCAATCTTCCCACTCTTCAACAATCAATCTTTACCCAATCTTCCTACTTCACCAACAATCACAATCTTCCCTATTCACGCAATCTTCACTTCGCAACAATCTGCAATCTTCTGACTATTCATACCAATCTTCCCTCTTCAACTCTCAATCTTCCGACTATTTCATACCAATCTTCCCCTATTCATAACAATCTGCAATCTTCACACTTCATAACAATACCCCACTCTTCCGAATCTGCATTCCTATTCATACCAATATTCCACACGTCGTAACAATCTGCAATATTCGACTATTCATACCAATCTTCCCAATCTTCACCCAACAATCTGCCCAATCTTCCCGTTATTCATACCAATCTTCTCACACTTAATAACAATCTGCAATATTCCGACTATTCATACAATCTTCCTCTTCATAACAATCTGCAATCTTCCCGATTATTCACACCAATCCTCGCACTCTTCATAACAATCTACGGTATTCCGACTTCTTCATGCCAATCTCCACTCTTCATAGCAATCTGCCAATCTTCCGACCCCTATTCATACCAATCCTTACCAATCCTTCAATGTAACAATCTGCAATATTCCGACTTTTCATCCAATTTCCCCTCTTCATAACAATCTCCAATCTTCCCCATTCTTCATATGAATCTTCCACACTTCCAATCTGCAATATTCGACTATTCAATCCTCCCAATCTTCCGCAACAATCTGCAATCTTCCGACTTTCATACCAATCTTCCCTCTTCATAACAATCTGCAATCTTCGGACTATCCTTACCAATCTTCCCCTCTTCATAACCGATCTGCAATATTCCAGAAGCTATTCATGCCAATCTTCCCACACTTCAACAATCTGAATCTTCCTATTCTTATTCATGCTTCCCATCTTCACTATAACAATTTTCCAATCTTCCGTATTCCTTACCAATCTTCCCCACTCTTCATAACAATCTGCAATCTTCCACGGCCTTCCAATTCATTCCAATCTTCCCCTTCCCTGATTCCTGTAACAATCTGCAATCTTCAGAAATATTCAAACAATCTTCCCACTTCCTAACAATCTGCAATCTTCCACGACTATTCACCACCAATCTTCCACTCTTCATAACAATCTGCAATCTTCCGACTATTCCTTACCAACCCTCCCACTCTTCATAACAATCTGCAACATTCCGACTATTCATGTAATCTTCCCACTCTTCTTAACAATCTTCCTCTTCCTATTCATACCAATCTTCCACACTTCATAACAATCTGCAATCTTCGACTATTCATACCAATCTTCCACTTCATTCTGCCAACTACTGAATCTACCAATCTTCCACTTCCTAACAATTCATGACTATTCATGTAATCTTCCCCTCTTCACCAACAATCTTCAATCTTCTGACTATTCAATAACAATCTTCCCTTCATAACAATCTTCTTCACAATTTTTCGACTATTCCTTACCAATCTTCCCACTCTTCATAACAATCTGCAATCTTCCGACTATTCATACCAATCTTCCCACCTTCATAACAATCTGCAATCTGCATACTATTCCCACTATTCATATGCACATTCCGACTCTTCATAACAATCCCCAATCTTATTCTTCAATACCAATCTTCCACTCTTCATAACAATCTGCAATATTCCGACTATTCATACCAATCTTCCCAATCTTCATAACAATCTGCAATCTTCCGATTATTCATAGCAATCTTCCCCTCTTCATAACAATCTGCAATATTCCGACTATTCATCTTCCATAACAATCTGCAATCTTCCGATATTCCTTCCAATCTTCCCACTCTTCATAACAATCTGCAATCTTCCGACTATTCATACCAATCCTCCTCTTTTCATAACAATCTGCAATCTTCCGACTATTCATAGCAATCTTCCCACTCTTCATAACAATCTGCAATCTTCCGACTATTCGCCAATCTTCCCACTCTTCATAACAATCTTCAATCTTCTGACTATTCATACCAATCTTCCCACTCTTCATAACAATCTGCAATCTTCCGACTATTCATACCAATCTTTGACACTTCATAACAATCTGCAATCTTCGACTATTCATACCAATCTTCCCACTCTTCATAACAATCTGCAATCTTCCGACTATTCCTACCAATCTTCCCCAACACTTCATAACAATCTGCAATCTTCCGACTATTCGCTGCCAATCTTCCCACACTTCATAACAATCTGCAATCTTCCGACTATTCCTTTACCAATCTTCATCCAATCCCAATCTTCCGACTAATCTGCAATCCCACACTTCGAATTATTCTTCTGATTATTCACCAATCTTCCCACCTCTTCATAACAATCTGCAACATTCGACTATTCATACCAATCTTTCCACTCTTCGCAACAATCTGCAATCCGCAACCAACATTCCCCCTGAAATCTTCAATTTCCGACTATTCCTACCAATCCTCCCACTCTCTAACAATCTGCAATCTTCCGACTATTCTACCAATCCTCCTCTTGCAACAATCTGCAATCTTCTGACTATTCCTTTAATCTTCACACTTCACATAACAATCTGCAATCTTCTATTTATTCATACACCCTCTTCCCACACATCATACTAATCTGCAATTTTTGACTATTTATAACAACCTTACCACACTTCATTCAATCTGCAATATTCCGCTATTCATTGCCAATCTTCCCACCTTCATAACAATCACAATCTTCCGACTTCATACCAATCTTCCCACTCTTCTTAACAATCCTGCAATCTTCTGACTATTCACCAATCTCCGACTAATATTCTGCAATATCCCGATTATTCAAATCTTCCCTCTTACTTAACAATCTGCAATCTTCCGACCTATTCGCAACAATCTTCCCACTTCATAACAATCTGCAATCTTCCGACTATTCATACCAATCTTCCCCTCTTCATAACAATCTACCAATCTTTAGATTATTCATACCAATCTTCCCACTCTTCGCAACAATCTGCAATCTTCCACTATTCATGCCAATCTTCCACTCTTCCATAACAATTGCAATCTTCTGACTATTCATACCCAATCTTCTCACTTCGTAACAATCACCCAATCTTCCCACTATTCTTGCCAATCTTCCAATCTTCATAACAATCTGCAATATTCCGATTATTCCTACCAATCTTCCTCTTCATAACAATTTGCAATCTTCAATTTTCATGCCAATCTTCCCTCTTCTTCGCAACAATCTGCAATCTTCCGACTATTCTACCAATCTTCCCTCTTCATAACAATCTGCAATCTTCTGACTATTCATTCAATCTTCCAACCTTCCTGCAATCTTCTGACTCTTGGATAACAATCTTCAATCTTCCTTCCGAATCTGCACAATTCATTCACCAATCTTCCCACTCTTCATAACAATCTGCAATCTTCCGACTATTCGTCGCCAATCTTCCCCACTTCATAACAATCTGCAATCTTCCGACTATTCATGCCAATCTTCCCACTTCATAACAATCTGCAATATTCTGACTAATTTCCTTAAATCTTCCCACTCTTCATAACAATCTGCCCATCTTCGACTATTCCTTACCAATCTTCCCACTCTTCGCAACAATCTACAATCTTCCGATTATTCACTTTTCAATCCTCCCTCTTCATAACAATCTGCAATCTTCCGACTATTCATACCAATCTTCCCCTTCGCATAACAATCGCAATCTTCCGACTATTCATGCCAATCTTCCCACTTTCCCAACAATCTGCAATCTTCCGACTATTCTTAATCCTCTTTCACCAACAATCTGCAATCTTCCGATATTCCTGCACAATCTTTGAACAATCTGCAATCTTCCGACTATTCATACCAATCTTCCCACTCTTCACCAACAATCTGCAATCTTCCGACTATTCATACCAATCTTCCCACACTTCATAACAATCTTCAATATTCCGACTATTCATACCAATCTTCCCACTTCATAACAATCTGCAAATCTTCCACGACTATTCATACCAATCCTCCCACTCTTCATAACAATCTGCAATCTTCTGACTATTCATACCAATCTCCCCACTCTTCGCAACAATCTACCCAATATTCCGACTATTCATGCCAATCTTCCACACTTCATAACAATCTGCAATCTTCCGAAATATTCATCCAATCTTCCCACTCTTCATAACAATCTGCAATCTTCCGATATTCATACCAATCTTCCACACTTCATAACAATCTGCAATCTTCCGACTATTCATACCAATCCTCCCACTCTTCATAACAATCTGCAATATTCCGACTATTCATACCAATCTTCCCCGCTCTTCATAACAATCTGCAATCTTCTGACTATTCATACCAATCTTCCCACACTTCATAAAAATCTGCAATCTTCCGACTATTCCTTGCCAATCTTCCTACTCTTCATAACAATCTGCAATCTTCCGACTATTCATACCAATCTTCCCTCTTCATAACAATCTGCAATCTTCTGATATTCATACCAATCTTCCCACAATTCGCAACAATCTGCAATCTTCCGACTATTCATACCAATCTTCCCACTCTTCATAACAATCTGCAATCTTCCGACTATTCATACCAATCTTCCCACAATTCGCAACAATCTGCAATATTCCCGACTATTCATACCAATCTTCCCTCTCTTCATAACAATCTGCAATCTTCCGACTATTCTGTTCAATCTTCCCACTTTCATAACAATCTGCAATCTTCCCTATTCATACCCAATCCTCCCACTCTTCATAACAATCTGCAATCTTCCGACTATTCATACCAATCTTCCACTCTTCATTAACAATCTTCAATCTTCCAACTATTCATGCCAATCTTCCCACACTTCATAACAATCTGCAATATTCCGACTATTCATACCAATCTTCCTACTCTTCTTCCGTGAATCTACCCAATCTTCCGACTATTCATACCAATCTTCCCCTTCGCAACAATCTGCAATATTCCGACTATTCCTTCCAATCTTCCCACTCTTCACCAATCTGCAATCTTCAATTCTTACGAATCTTCCCATTTCACTTTAATCTGCAATCCTCCAACCTTCCACTCTTCACTAACAATCTGCAATATTCGACTATTCATCAATCTTCCCAATTTGCTCTTCATAACCAATCTCATTTCAATCTTCCGATTATTCATACCAATCCTCCCACTCTTCGTAACAATCCCACCGTGCTATTCATTCCACTTCCAACAATCTTTAATCTTCCCGACAATTCATACCAATCCTCACTCTTCATAACAATCTGCAATCTTCCGACTATTCATACCAATCTTCCCTCTTCATAACAATCACAATCTTCGACTATTCCTTACGAAGATCTTCCCACACTTCATAACAATCTGCAATCTTCGGACTATTCATACCAATCTTCCCACTCTTCATAACAATCTTCACTCTTCCAATATTCATACCAATCTTCCCCACTTCATAACAATCCTGCAATCTTCCGACTATTCATACCAATCTTCCCACTCTTCATAACAATCTGCAATCTTCCAACTATTCATACCAATCTTCCCACTTCATAACAATCTGCAATATTCCGACAATTCATGCCAATCTTCCCACTTTCATAACAATCTGCAATCTTCCGACTATTCATACCAATCTTCCCACTCTTCACCACAATCTGCAATCTTCCGACTATTCATACCAATCTTCCCACTCTTCATAACAAATCTGCAATCTTCCGACTATTCATAACCAATCTTCCCACCTTCGTAACAATCTGCAATCTTGACTATTCATACCAATCTTCCCAATCTTCAAACAATCTGCAATCTTCCGTCTATTCATACCAATCTTCCCACTTCAGAACAATCAATCTTCCAACTATTCATACCATTCACTCTTCATAACAATCTTCATTCTTCTGACTATTCATACCAATCTTCCTACTTCGCAACAATCTGCAATCTTCCGACTCTTTCTTGCCAATCTTCCCACTCTTCATAACAATCTGCAATCTTCCGATATTCATTACCAATCTTCCCACTCTTCGTAACAATCTGCAATCTTCCGACTATTCCTTACCAATCTTCCCTCTTCATAACAATCTGCAATCTTCTGACTATTCATACCAATCTTCCACACTTCATAACAATCAATCTTCCGACTATTCATTCCATCTTCCCACCTTCTCAACAATCTGCAATCTTCAATTCATGCCAATCTTCCCACACTTCATAACAATCTGCAATCTTCCGACTATTCATACCAATCTTCCCCTCTTCATAACAATCTGCAATCTTCCGACTATTCATACCAATCTTCCCACCTTCTTAACAATCTGCAATCTTCCGACTATTCATACCAATCTTCCCACACTTCATAACAATCTGCAATCTTCCATTATTATTCCTTACCAATCTTCCAACAATCTTCAATCTTCCAACAATCTGCAATCTTCCACTATTCATAACAATCCTATTCCGACTATTCATACTTCAATCTTCCCACACTTCATAACAATCTGCAATCTTCCGACTATTCATGCCAATCTTCCTACTCTTCATAACAATCTGCAATCTTCCACTATTCATACCAATCTTCCCCACTCTTCATAACAATCTGCAATCTTCTGATATTCATACCAATCTTCCCACTCTTCATAACAATCTGCAATATTCCAACTATTCATACCAATCTTCCCACTCTTCATAACAATCTGCAATCTTCCGACTATTCATACCAATCTTCCCACTCTTCTTAACAATCTGCAATCTTCCGACTATTCCTTACCAATCTTCCCCTTTCATAACAATCTGCAATCTTCCGACTATTCACCAATCTTCCCACTCTTCACCAACAATCTGCAATATTCCGATATTCATGCCAATCTTCCCTCTTTCAATCCCATTATTTCTGACTATTCATACCAATCTTCCCACCTAACAATCTGCAATCTTCGAATATTCATGCCCAATCTTCTTCAAACAATCTGCAATCTTCTTCCGACTATTCATACCAATCTTCCCACTCTTCATAACAATCTGCAATCTTTAAAATATTCATACCAATCTTCCCACACTTCATAACAATCTGCAATATTCCCCACTATTCATACCAATCTTCCCACTCTCCATAACAATCTGCAATCTTCCGATTATTCATACCAATCTTCCCTCTTCATAACAATCTGCAATCTTCTGACTATTCATGCAATCTTCCCACACTTCATAACAATCTGCAATCTTCCGAATTCATCCAATCCTCCCTTTCATAACAATCTGCAATCTTCCGACTATTCATACCAATCTTCCCACTCTTCATAACAATCTGCAATCTTCCACTATTCATACCAATCTTCCCACTCTTCATAACAATCTGCAATCTTCCGACTATTCATTTCAATCTTCCCACTCTTCGCCTTCATAACAATCTGCAATCTTCCATTATTCATTACCAATCTTCCCTCTTCATAACAATCTGCAATATTCCGACTATTCATAACAATCTTCCCACTTTCATAACAATCTGCAATATTCCGACTATTCATACCAATCTTCCCACTCTTCATAACAATCTGCAATCTTCCGACTATTCATACCAATCTTCCTCTTCACCAACAATCTGCAATCTTCCGACTATTCATACCAATCTTCCACTCTTCATAACAATCTGCAATATTCCGACTATTCATACCAATCTTCCTACTCTTCATAGTAACAATAACAATCTTCCGACAATTCTTACCAATCTTCCTCTTCCACAATCTCAATATTCCGACTATTCACCAATCTTCCCCACCTTCACATAACAATCTGCCCATCTTCCCGACTATTCATACCAATCTTCCCACACTTCATAACAATCTTCAATATTCCGATATTCATCAATCTTCCCAATTCTTCATAACAATCTGCAATCTTCTGACTTCTTCTTACCAATCTTCCCCTCTTCATAACAATCTGCAATCTTCCACTATTCATACCAATCTTCCCCACACTTCACCCAACAATCTACAATCTTCCGACTATTCATACCAATCTTCCCACTCTTCATAAGAATCTGCAATATTCCGACTATTCTTACCAATCCTCCCCTCTTCATAACAATCTGCAATATTCCGACTATTCATACCAATCTTCTCCTCTTCATAACAATCTGCAATCTTCCGACTATTCATACCAATCTTCCCTCTTCATAACAATCTGCAATCTTCCGACTATTCATGCCAATCTTCCCACTTTCATAACAATCTGCAATCTTCCGACTATTCATACCAATCTTCCCTTCTTCATAACAATCTGCAATTTCCGACTATTCAACAATCTGCAAATCTTCCTTCTGACTATTCATACCAATCTTCCCACTTCATAACAATCTGCAATCTTCCGACTATTCATACCAATCTTCCCACACTTCATAACAATCTGCAATCTTCCGACTATTCATACCAATCTTCCCACTCTTCATAACAATCTGCAATATTCCGACTATTCATACCAATCTTCCCAATTCTTCATAACAATCTGCAATCTTCCGACTATCTTCATACCAATCTTCCCACTCTTCATAACAATCTGCCAATCTTCTGTCTATTCATTCAATCCTCCACTTCATAACAATCTGCAATCTTCCGACTATTCATACCAATCTTCCCACTCTTCATAACAATCTGCAATATTCCGACTATTCATACCAATCTTCCCTCTTCACCAAACAATCTGCAATCTTCCGACTATTCAAACCAATCTTCCCACTCTACAATCTGCTGTCTTCCGACTATTCATACCAATCTTCCCCACTCTTCATAACAATCTGCAATCTTCCACTATTCATACCAATCAATCTTCCCACTCTATTCATAACAATCTGCAATCTTCCGACTATTCATACCAATCTTCCCACTCTTCATAACAATCTGCAATCTTCCGACTATTCATACAATCTTCCTCTTCATAACAATCTTCAATCTTCCGATTATTCCTACCAATCTTCCCTCTTCATAACAATCTGCAATCTTCCGACTATTCATACCAATCTTCCCACACTTCATAACAATCTGCAATCTTCCGATTATTCATAATCTTCCCACTCTTCAAACAATCTTCTATTCCCAATCTTCCCACTCTTCATAACAATCTGCAATCTTCCGATATTCATACCAATCTTCCCACTCTTCTTAACAATCTGAAATCTTCTGACTATTCATACCAATCTTCCCACACTTCATAACAATCTGCAATCTTCCGACTATTCATACCAATCTTCCCTCTTCATAACAATCTGCAATATTCCGACTATTCCTTACCAATCTTCCCACTCTTCTTAACAATCTGCAATATTCCAATATCTACTATTTATATATCCAATCTTCCCACTCTTCATAACAATCTGCAATCTTCCGATATTCATACCAATCTTCCCTCTCTTCCAACAATCTGCAATCTTCCCGACTATTCATACCAATCTTCCCACACTTCATAACAATCTGCAATCTTCCGACTATTCATACCAATCTTCCCACTCTTCATAACAATCTGCAATCTTCCGACTATTCAATTTGCAATCTTCCCCATTCATACCAATCTCTCTTCATAACAATCTGCAATCTTCCGACTATTCATACCAATCTTCCCCACTCTTCATAACAATCTGCAATCTTCCGACTATTCATACCAATCTCCCACTCTTCATAACAATCTGCAATATTCCGACTATTCATTACCAATCTTCCCACTCTTCATAACAATCTGCAATATTCCATTATTCATACCAATCTTCCCACTTCATAACAATCTGCAATCTTATTCATACCAACTATTCATAACAATCCTCTATATAACTCTTCCGATAACAATCTGCAATCTTCTGACTATTCATACCAATCTTCCCCACACTTCATAACAATCTTCAATCTTCTGACTATTCATAACAATCTTCCTCTTCATAACAATCTGCAATCTTCCGACTATTCATACCAATCTTCCCACTCTTCATAACAATCTGCAATATTCCGACTATTCATACCAATCTTCCCACTCTTCATAACAATCTGCAATATTTCTGACTATTCATGCCAATCTTCCCGACTTCCAATCCTCCCACTCTTCATAACAATCTGCAATCTTCCGACTATTCATACCAATCCTCCTCTTCGCAACAATCTTCAATCTTCCGACTATTCATACCAATCTTCCCCTCTTCATAACAATCTGCAATCTTCCCGACTATTCATACCAATCTTCCCACTCTTCATAACAATCTGCAATCTTCCCGACTATTCATACCAATCTTCCCACTCTTCACAATCTGCAACAATCTGCAATCTTCCGACTATTCCTAATAATCTTCCCTCTTCGTAATTCATCTGCAATCTTCCGACTATTCACTCTTCTGTCTATTCATACCAATCCTCCCACTCTTCCGACTATTCATATCAATCTTCCCACTCTTCATAACAATCTGCAATCTTCCATTCATACCAATCTTCCCATTACTTCATAACAATCTGCAATCTTCCGACTATTCATCCATTATTCCCACACTTCATAACAATCTGCAATATTCATGTAACTATTTCATAACAATCTTCAATCTTCCGATATTAATACCAATCTTCCCAACAATCTTCATTTCTGTCTATTCATACCAATCTTCCCACTTCTTCACAATCTGCAATCTTCCGACTATTCATACCAATCTTCCCACTCTTCATAACAATCTGCAATCTTCCGACTATTCATACCAATCTTCCCACACTTCATAACAATCTGCAATCTTCCGACTATTCATACCAATCTTCCCACTCTTCATAACAATCTGCAATCTTCTGACTATTCATACCAATCTCCCCACACTTCATAACAATCTGCAATCTTCTGACTATTCATACCAATCTTCCCACACTTCATAACAATCTGCAATCTTCCGACTATTCATACCAATCTTCCCACTCTTCATAACAATCTGCAATCTTCTGACTATTCATACCAATCTTCCTCTTCATAACAATCTGCAATATTCCGACTATTCATACCAATCTTCCCACTCTTCATAACAATCTGCAATCTTCCGACTATTCATACCAATCCAATCTTCCCTCTTCGGCAATCTTCCGACTATTCATTCCTCCCATACCAATCTTCCCTCTTTCATAACAATCTGCAATCTTCCGACTATTCATACCAATCCTCCCACTCTTCATAACAATCTGCAATCTTCCGACTATTCATGCCAATCCTCCCTCTTCATAACAATCTGCAATCTTCCAAACTATTCATACCAATCTTCCCCACTCTTCGTAAATAATCTGCAATCTTCCGACTATTCATACCAATCTTCCCTACTTCATAACAATCTGCAATATTCCGACTATTCATACCAATCTTCCCACACTTCATAACAATCTGCAATCTTCCGACTTTTATTCTTGCAATCTTCCAAGAATTTCTCCCCTCCACTTCATAACAATCTTCAATCTTCCGATATTCATACCAATCTTCCCACTCTTCATAACAATCTGCAATCTTCCGACTATTCATACCAATCTTCCCACACTTCATAACAATCTGCAATCTTCCGATTATTCATACCAATCCTCCCACTCTTCATAACAATCTGCAATATTCCGACTATTCATACCAATCTTCCCACTCTTCATAACAATCTGCAATCTTCCGACTATTCATACCAATCTTCCCACTCTTCATAACAATCTGCAATCTTCCGACTATTCATACCAATCTTCCCACTCTTCATAACAATCTGCAATCTTCCGACTATTCATACCAATCTTCCCACACTTCATAACAATCTGCAATCTTCCGACTATTCATACCAATCTTCCCAATCTTCCTGACAATCTTCAATCTTCATAACAATTCATACCAATCTTCCCTTCTTATTCATAACAATCTGCCATCTTCCGAATCTTCCGATATTCATACCAATCTTCCCACTCTTCATAACAATCTGCAATCTTCCGACTATTCATACCAATCTTCCCCTTCTAACAATCTGCAATATTCCGACTATTCATTCCAATCCTCCCACTCTTCATAACAATCTGCAATCTTCCGACTATTCATACCAATCTTCCCACTCTTCATAAACAATCTGCAATCTCCCGACTATTCATACCAATCTTCCACTCTTCATAACAATCTGCAATATTCCGACTATTCATACCAATCTTCCCACACTTCATAACAATCTGCAATCTTCCGAATCTTCTAACATCTTCATACCAATCTTCCCTATTCATACTCTCCCATAACAATCTGCAATCTTCCGACTATTCATACCAATCTTCCCACTCTTCATAACAATCTGCAATATTCCATTCCCATTCATACCAATCTTCCCCACTCCTGCAATCACTTCATAACTCTTAACAATCTGCAATATTCCGACTATTCATACCAATCTTCCCTCTTCTTCATAACAATCTGCAATCTTCCGACTATTCATACCAATCCTCCCACTCTTCATAACAATCTGCAATCTTCCGACTATTCATACCAATCTTCCCACACTTCATAACAATCTGCAATATTCCGACTATTCATACCAATCTTCCCACTCTTCATAACAATCTGCAATATTCCGACTATTCATACCAATCTTCCCACTCTTCATAACAATCTGCAATCTTCCGACTATTCATACCAATCTTCCCACTCTTCATAACAATCTGCAATCTTCCGACTATTCATACCAATCCTCCCACTCTTCATAACAATCTGCAATTCCAATATTCACTATTTCATAACAATCTGCAATCTTCCCATTCATACTTCCCACTCTTCACCAACAATCTGCAATCTTCCGACTATTCAATATACAATCTTCCCACTCTTCATAACAATCTGCAATCTTCCCTGACTATTCATACCAATCTTCCCACTCTTCATAACAATCTGCAATATTCCGAATATTCATCCAATCTTCCCACTCTTCCTTAACAATCTGCAATCTTCCGACTATTCATACCAATCTTCCCACTCTTCATAACAATCTGCAATCTTCTGATATTCTACCAATCTTCCCACTTTCAAACAATCTGCAATCTCCCTATTCATACCAATCTTCCCATTTCATAACAATCTGCAATCTTCCGACTATTCATACCAATCTTCCCACTCTTCATAACAATCTGCAATCTTCCGACTATTCATACCAATCTTCCCATCTTCATAACAATCTGCAATCTTCCGACTATTCATACTATTCCTTGCAATCCTCCTATTCACTATTTATGCCAATCTTCCCACTCTTCATAACAATCTTCAATCTTCCGACTATTCATACCAATCTTCCTCTTCATAACAATCTGCAATCTTCCGACTATTCATACCAATCTTCCCACTCTTCATAACAATCTGCAATATTCCGACTATTCATACTAATCTTCCAATCTGCAATCTTCATTCATACAATCTGCAACCTTCATAACAATCTGCAATCTTCATTCACCAATCTTCTTCCTTCCAATTATTCATAACAATCTGCAATCTTCCGACTATTCATACCAATCTTCCCACTTCTTCACTATTCACAATCTGCAATCATCCGACTATTCATACCAATCTTCCCACTCTTCATAACAATCTGAAATCTTCTGACTATTCATACCAATCTTCCCACTTTCATAACAATCTGCAATCTTCCGACTATTCATACCAATCCTCCCTTCTTCACAATCTTCTTCCGACTATTCATACCAATCTTCCCACTCTTCATAACAATCTTCACTCTTCTGACTATTCATACCAATCTTCCCACACTTCATAACAATCTGCAATATTCCGACTATTCAAACCAATCATCCCACTCTTCATAAGAATCTGCAATCTTCTGACTATTCATACCAATCTTCCCACACTTCATAGCAATCTGCAATATCCCGACTATTCATACCAATCTTCCCACTCTTCATAACAATCTGCAATCTTCCGACTATTCATACCAATCTTCCCACACTTCATAACAATCTGCAATAATCCGACTATTCATACCAATCTTCCCACTCTTCATAACAATATTCATTATTCCGAATATTCATACCAATCTTCCCACTCTTCCTAACAATCTGCAATCTTCCGACTATTCATACCAATCTTCCCACTCTTCATAACAATCTGCAATCTTCCGACTATTCATACCAATCCTCCCACTCTTCATAACAATCTGCAATATTCCGACTATTCATACCAATCTTCCCACACTTCATAACAATCTGCAATATTCCGACTATTTATGCCAATCTTCCTACTCTTCATAACAATCTGCAATCTTCCGACTATTCATACCAATCTTCCCACTCTTCATAACAATCTGCAATCTTCCGAATATTCACCAATCCAACACTTCATAACAATCTGCAATCCGACAATTCATATTCCAATCTTCCCATTCCATAACAATCTTCCCGATATTCTTCTTCCCACTTCAAACAATCTGCAATCTTCCGACTATTCATACCAATCTCCCACTCTTCAATAACAATCTGCCAATCTTCCCACTATTCATAACAATCTTCTCCATATTAATCTTCACTTCATAACAATCTGCAATATTCCGACTATTCATACCAATCTTCCCACTCTTCATAACAATCTGCAATATTCCGACTATTCATACCAATCTTCCCACTCTTCATAACAATCTGCAATCTTCCGACTTTTCATACCAATCTTCCCACTCTTCATAACAATCTACGGCAATCTTCCGACTATTCATACCTATCCCCACTCTTCATAAACAATCTGCAATATTCCGACTATTCATGCCAATCTCCCCTCTTCTTCACAATCTGCAATCTTCCGACTATTCACAAATCTCCCACTCTTTCATAACAATCTGCAATCTTCCGACTATTCATACCAATCCTCCCACTTCCAATCTGCAATATTCCGACTATTCATAAATCAATCTCTTCATAATCTTCCGACTATTCCCATACCAATCTTCCCACTCTTCCATAACAATCTAAATCTTCCGAATTCATACCAATCTTCCCACTAAACAATCTGCAATCTTCCGACTATTCATACCAATCCTCCCACTCTTCATAACAATCTGCAATCTTCCGACTATTCATACCAATCCTCCCCGACTCATTCTTCCATAAACAATCTGCAATCTTCCGACTATTCATACCAATCTTCCCACTCTTCATAACAATCTGCAATACAATCTCTTCCCATATTCATAAACAATCTGCAATCTTCGGACTATTCATACCAATCTTCCCACACTTCATAACAATCTTAAATCTTCCGATATTCATACCAATCTTCCCACACTTCATAACAATCTGCAATATTCCGACTATTCATACCAATCTTCCCACTCTTCATAACAATCTGCAATATTCCGAATATTCATACCAATCTTCCCACTCTTCATAACAATCTGCAATATTCCGACTATTCATACCAATCTTCCCAAACTTCATAACAATCTGCAATATTCCGAATATTCATAACAATCTTCCCACTCTTCATAACAATCTGCAATATTCCGACTATTCATACCAATCTTCCCACACTTCATAACAATCTGCAATCTTCCGTCTATTCATGCCAATATTCCTACTCTTCATAACAATCTGCAATCTTCCGACTATTCATACCAATCTTCCCACTCTTCATAACAATCTGCAATATTCCGAATATTCATACCAATCTTCCCACACTTCATAACAATCTGCAATATTCCGACTATTCATACCAATCTTCCCACTCTTCATAACAATCTGCAATCTTCCGACTATTCATACCAATCTTCCCACTCTTCATAACAATCTGCAATCTTCTGACTATTCATACCAATCTTCCCACACTTCATAACAATCTGCAATATTCCGACTATTCATACCAATCTTCCTACTCTTCATAACAATCTGCAATCTTCCGACTATTCATACCAATCTTCCCACTCTTCATAACAATCTGCAATCTTCCGACTATTCATACCAATCCTCCCACTCTTCATAACAATCTGCAATCTTCCGACTATTCATACCAATCTTCCCACACTTCATAACAATCTGCAATCTTCCGACTATTCATACCAATCTTCCCAATCTTCATATCAATCTATAAACTTCCGAATCTTCATACCAATCTTACGACTCTTCACACCAAACTTCACATTCTTCATATCCATTTGAAATCTTCCTAATTTTCATACCAATCTCCACTGTCTTAATATCAATATACAATCTTCCGATTCTCCATACCAATATTCCCACACATCATATCAATCTTCCCAATATTCATATTAATCTTCTGTCTTCCAACTCTTCATACGTGTCCCAAGATCCACCCAATACAACAAGGACATAATTCATATTCTTTGAAAGTAACTCGTGTAATTCTATATTTTACGTACAGACATTTTATATACTATCCTCTCTCGTACATTTCTTTCTTATTTTGTGTAATAAAATAATTTCTGCGTAGCACACATTACATCTTTCAGCTTTATTGCCTTGTTTTATGCAATCTTACATGATTTGTCTTTTTCTCTTTTTCTTCCCAGGTCTACTTTCTACGAATACTTGATTAAGGCAAGCGGCAGAGAGAAATATTGCTATGTAGGCATGGCATACATTTAAAAGCTTTATCTAAGATAAACATAGCACCCATAACAGACTCATACGTTGCGCTGCACCAACATTAACAAGGCATATGATTTGATGCAATATTCACCTTCATTGTGTGGATAATATTCACGTTTTTCGCATCCGGTTTTATTATGTCTGAAGTCGTGGCCGAATGAAGTTTCCCGTATCTCTTATGGCTATCACAGAATAGGTTAATCCTGATATACTCTTGCAATTCTTGCCCAAGTATGTTCTAGTATATTTATCATCTTGTAGTTAGAGTGTCTCATCTTTCTAGCCTAACAATCATTCTGTGAATAAACACTATCTTTAAATTCAAATCAATCATATTAACGATATTCCCTGATGTAATTTTTGTATGAGAGGAATTGTCGTTGCCCACACTGTGGTTTGAAACTGGATCGTCAACGAGTAATATTGAGCGTTTCCTTTATTAAGTAGATCACGTGATCATTAAGGAAGTGAATAAATAGGAAGTAGCATGAGGACTATACGTTCACTGATCACTCTCCGCATTGCTTCGGATATATGCTGGTTAAACTCTCTGCCTCCGGACAGAGACGGTCCACAGACGAGGCTATGTAGAAGGACAGAATCTCGTCTCGGGAGAAAGCTAGCAGACTCCGTTTTTGTGCCGGGTCTACGGGAAATTTTTGACAGCGCCTACGAGCTCTCTACCCTATAATAAACTTGGCCTTGTAGCGCATCCAATGTCGTGGGGCGGTTAGTGAATATCACACTGTTCACTCTTCTTGCCTGTCTACTATTGCTATACGTTCACTCTCCCTACTCTACAGATTACGATTCTCTTCTGATTATTATACCATTTGGCAATTACTACTTGAGCAAGTATTACTAGCGCAGATATTATTGGAAGCTGTTAATATTAGTACTGGCGTCTGCGAAGTCTCGAATATAACGAGCATTTTAGGACGTGATAAGGAGCTTTAGCTTGACATAGCAACCTATTGACAAGCGAACACGTCCAACATCACAAAATTAATCCATCCAACGAACTACTGTGTCTAACTTACTTTGCACTTTATTTTTTGTATGTTTGCACGAATTTCTATAGATGTGAGGTTAACCATATTTAAAGTGGAATCCCCGTGCAGAATTCGAAATCTCATCATGTTCTCTACATTTCCTTTTTTCACAGAACAAAACTATATTCGGTCTACAGGAGGGAAATTTAATCAGGATTAAACTATTGTCAAATAATAAGCCTGTGCATCAACTATAGAAACGTAATTCAACTGCTGACACTGTAACACACGTTGGTATTTATTTGGGGTAAACAAAGACGTTTAATTGATTTGAGTTCTATATTTTTTAAATTCATGAATTCATATGTTCTACTACAGCTATGGGTTAGATAATAGAAATAAATGCGTTACCTGTTTGTGATATGAGAAACAAAATAAAGGATATCTGTATTTAAAACCAGCCTGAAGCGAGATGGGCTCCATCAATACCTTAGATAAACGCTACTGCTATGGGTATAGTGCATGTAGGGCTATTACAACCGTAATTGTTTATCGAACACATCACGTGGCAAAGAATGATTATATTTATGCTGAGCAGATAATTGTAATATATGAAAATAACTATGAAAATGTACTTCACAAGATAATTTGAAATATTAACTTTGACAAATCTCTGTGGGTTTTCTGAAATTCCCTGGATCAATTCATTTTAATACA
>CAHIKZ030000369.1:2450000-2460000 GCA_903632075.3 Acanthosepion pharaonis | reverse complement strand
ACAAGAAGGAAACATACATCAGGAAGAAGCATTTAATGAGGAAGGAGGGCTTTGAAAACCTGATACACGCGGGACAGATTGATGGAAATAGGGACTTAGGAAATCCTCGCGGAACCGACATTGACCGACGTTTGAGCAGAAAAGATTTTGGGGAAATAAAAATAAAACAACTTATTAAGAGTTGCAATGGAGAAAATGCTATGGAGAGTTATGATCGCCTCCGCTCTGAAGGGACACGACGCGAAAAGAAAAATAATATGTACATTCATATAACAGTAGATAACTGTTATGGGGTCCACCCCTTTTTCATATAAGTGGACTCTACCAGTGTACCTGGACTGCTGCCGTTAAATACCCAGAGTTAGACTGTCAGTGGGGGTAGTCGGATAGAGAGGATATACAGATAGTGAGAGAATATACGAATGGAGATAGTGAAGTAACCTCGTGTAGAAGTCAGTTACAAGCACGTAGACTCTAAGGAAGTCCTACTTCGAGACTGTATATATGCATCTGTATTTGCTACTAACCGCGTTCCGTGACTTACTAACAGTATTACCCTTTGTATGATTGTGTAAATACATTTTATTTCTTATATTTAATTATTGCGTTTGTCATTCCTTGGAGACCGAATTCATCTTGGAATCCAGAACAATAACTTATGTAAAAATATTCCTTTCATTGTTCCATTGTTCATATACTTTCTCCAAATTACATTTTTGTAATTATTGTTTATTTCTTTTGATTAGTTTTTCAAAAGTAATTTACAAAGATTTTCAACTAGAACTGAAGACGAATAGAGGCTTATCTAAGGACGTTATTGGAAAATATTCTTCTAAGCAATTGCCCTTTACTCATAGAGAAAAATATTCTGATTTCATTCATGTTTGTATTAGTATTCTTTATAGCTTCACATGTTTCAAATGATAATTGAAATAAGAATTGTGTTTAAGTGACACACTACTTTAAATTAGTATATTTGTTGAGTCTTTCAAATTCTTTTTGCAGTACTGTTCTGTCTCCCAGCCCGGTATTCATGCAATTTCAAACTTTTCATATGATTATAACTAGTCTGTTTTTTTTTATCAGTTCACGTCAAACAAGGCAATAAAGCCACTAAGAGACAAGGGGATACTTGGACTGAAAATGAATGAATCTACTTTTCAAGGAACCACAAGCACAAAGCTAATCATGGAACAACGTATGAAACTCTATTCCTCATCAAAAGAACGCGGAAGTATGTGAAACGGACGATAAGAGAACCTGTCTAATCATATTGGAAAGAAGAAGAGTTTAAAAAGCAATAAATAATTCGTTAATAAAATTTCAGAGATCAGAGAGAGAGGCATCAGTGATATTAGACGTAGATTTTAGAAGGAACAAGAAACCTAATTCTAAACAAGGACCAAGGGATAAATGACTGCACCTCATCTCCGTACAACAGAGGAGTTTTTTTGCTTGTATAGTGCGATCGATGTGTTTGGCGGAGTTACATAATAGATTTGCACGATCACATTCTAGAAATAGCGATATCAATATTATACTTATATTAATAGCAATGTATAAACAGGGTATGCTATAATTTTGGTATATCTTCCAATGGAGGTATTGTCAGCACCAACAATGAATATTATAATTCTGTTTCGGTAGAACGGCTAGGTATTAGTGTATTGATGATCTCTCGTACAGAAAGCAAATTTAGATCTATTCGCCTCTCGAAAACATAGACATGGGAAGATCTTTTCAAAATGTGACCTTCAGATATTAGAATAAAATATTCCGTCGTTAATTTCAACCAAAGCTTTGCAACTAATGCTGGGTCAGGTTCTTGTTTATATCAGCGTTTGTTCTCCCAACAGGTTCAATAATTTTTGACTTACAGATGCTTACATTTTCATGTTTTTTTACGTTGTGTATGTAATCTATTGAAACTTGATTGTTTCGTTATATCTTTTGCGAATGTACCTTTTATCTGATGCATATTAGTAAGCAAATCTTCAAATTCCGGATTTTAGGTATTTTCAAGTCCTATATTTGTGGTATTATACAGGATGCGTAATGTATTTGAAGGCACGTGATTGTGCGTCTGTGTTAATGTGCTATCGCCTGAGACAAAACTGCATGTTGTAATTTTTGCGATACACGCAAAGCGTAGCGATGTTGAGATTTTACAGTTTTTTTTCTAAATCACTAGTTCATTTATGCACAAAGTTCGGTAAGCAGTTGGAAGCCCACAGCAACAAAGAGTCGTCTGTAACGAAGCGCATAAAGCATGCAAAACGTTCAGAGTCTATCACAATTTGTGCAATCGGCGGAAAACTTTATCTATGGTAAGCACTTAATCCTTAAATTTTTCCAAAAGTCCGCGGGCACAATCCGCAATGTGGTGCATGAGGACATTCGATACAAGACATATGTAATGAGAAAATGCTAGTTCATGTCAGATCATAGACAAAAACAACGGATACTCATAAAAGCAAACTGTTCCTGAATTAGGTGAATCATTCTGAAGAGACTGGCATGCATCTAAAATAAAGGCCATACTACTTCTTGTTACGGTTTTTTGTGTATATACTATGTAACTAGTGAGCGAGTCAAAGTGATTTAATTCCCTTTATAGTCTACCAATAGAAGATTAACCAATCAGGAGCCGCAGAACACTAGATCCGTCGTGTATAAAGGCGGCTATCTTTGTTTTCCTACCCGGAAGGACCAGAGGCAACTTGTCCGGCGAACATGACAGACGGAAGAACTACGCTCTGCTACTTTCCTGCGATATCCTCTGCGAACCTGCACTACGCTTTCCTACAGTCTCCGAAATATTCACTGCCAACCTCTAGATTCTATACTCGAAGACGACTGTCATGAAAATGTCTAACACTTCTTGCTTTTCTGTTTGTTGGAAATCCATTTCCATTGTTCTTGTATTTAAGAACACAGGCGATTCATTTGATCTTTCTAACTATTGATCCATTAGACTTCCAATCGTTTTTTGTCAAATTGCGAAAGGAAATTTATTTTTGAACGGCCACATTTCTAGAGATTTAGGCATTAATGAAAGTGTCCACATATGGTCTATTCTTGAACATACGTTGTTCCTAATCTTCATAAACGACCTTCCTGATCTGTTCTCACCTCGGTATCTATGCTGGGGACACAACTATTGAATCTTGAATTCAAGCAATGTCTGAGCGGTCAAATTCGCAGTTGATCTCGAAAATGACATACACTGACATTCTGGTATATACTCTCTGTTGAATATTTCATTTATTGTGCCTATAATCATGCCAATGCTAAAATTATTTAAGGCATAATTTCAACAACATAAAATATGCAGACAATCTTGTTGATTAGTAACCGATATTGTAAATAAGATGGTGATTTATGATCTTCATAGCCGTTTGTGTTACTTTCAAGAAATTTAGATACCTTTGTTTAAATAATTTTGAATGATTTGCATGTTTGTGATAAACATGGGATTTTTAGGAATCTTTTATAATTACAATTATTATTATTATTATTTTAGTAGTAGTAGTAGAAGCAATAATAGTACTAGTAGCAATAATAGTTGTAGTGGTATAATTAGTAAGGGCTTATATTAATAGTCATGCATTTTATTCTACAATGCATACTGTGAAAATTTTAAAATTAAATGTAGCCATTCCTGGAGATCATAATTTCTAACTGAAGGTAAATACACTTATAAACATATGGACATTGAGTGGTAATTATAGAATCTATGGAAAAGGAAATTGGGTGCGCTGCCCATAATTAAGGATAGACGGGATTATTGCAAACAATACTGTTTAGATGATGTGTTCACGTGGATTAACTGAAAGGAGTTAAGATTCTATCTACAACTGAAACGATTACAAACAATGAAAATAGCTGATCAAATCCTAGATGTTTTTTTTTTTCAAAAATTAATGTTTTTGTCGGGTGGCTTTTACAGTTACCATATTATTTAACTGTAAAAAATACAGCCGTTGTTAAATTTGTGTGAAAAATGTGATCCACTGGGAATTTTGCAAGCTGCTGAATATTACACATATAGATTATTGCTATATACAAGGAACAGAATTTAACAGAGACAATACAAAATAATAATCAACTGGGCGTTTGATATGCGCATGGCTAATCCAGTAAAAATCGTAAATATACAATGTGCTATGTAAAGAATTTCACTTCTCTGGATGTTCTCAAAGTAAAATAGCGATGAACTGAAGCAATGGAAATAATAACTATAAGAAATTGAAAAGAGAGAGAGCTGTACTTATTGATTATAGGAACGTAAGACAGACTAGATATTGTTACAATTATTATATGAAGTATCTGGTACTGAAGATAAACTATATTTGAGAATTGATTATAATATATATTGGTGTAAAATACGACGGAGAATCGTAGAATAAAAAAAGCATAACTATACCTTTTAATTAATAACTATTAAGCTATCGCAGTACTTTATTTTTATATTAGTAAAATTGTAAAGTATCAGTAAAATTAGAAATCCTATCAGGATTCATCATCGGCGGTCACAATCTTAACGACGTAAGATACGTAGATGACACCGTACTGACAACAGCCACGTAAAAAATATTACAAAACCTCCTACAGAAGGTAGCGAACGAGAGTGAAATGAAGGGACTAAGTATAGACTACAAGAAGACAAAATATATGGTCATCAGTAGAAGGGTGAGCCCGAAATGAGATTTGATGGTCGGCTACACTAAAATCAAGCAAGCGCGGAAGTTTAAATGCTTGGGAAATGTTTTGACAGAGGACTGTAAGTGCGGCACTGAGATCCGTAGACATAATGAGATAGCCAATGTTGCATTCCAGAAACTGGACAGAGTTTTGAGAGACAGGATGATTTCTTTGGCGACAAAGAAAACAATTCTTAGCTGTTACGTGACATCTGTCCTCCTTTACTACAGCGAATTTTGGACGGTCTCCTCAAAGATAAAAAAAGAGACTCGTGGCGACAGAGATGGGTTTCTAGAGAAGGATGCGGAGGATATCATGGACCGAGCGTGTGAGCAAAGATGAGCATTTGGAGAGGATGCAAACAAGGAGGAAGCTTACACTTAGAATCAGGAAAAAGCAGCTGGAGTTTCGGGGTCAAGTAATGAGAAAAGACGGCCTGGAGAATCTGTTACTCACAAGTCGAACAGAAGGAAAGAGAGGTAGGTGAAAGCAACTCATGACACCTGGCGGGCCTGAGCTAGTGGATGACAGAACGTGGTCTGTGGAAGGTTGCAGGGGTACGAAAATAATTGAGAGCTAAAAGGGATAGGGGGAAGTTGAGAGCTATGATCACCTACGCCCTGAAAGGACACGGCACATAAAAAATATAGAAGACGATTTGAAGAAGGATATTTTGTCGTTTTTATTTTCCATGTAAATGACCACAATAAAATAACCATGAGAGAAACTATATCTTCCTAGTTGTCATACCAGTATATATAAAGGAATCTAGCTTGAAATAGGTACATATTCTACAAAGTGTATTTCAATTTGTATTATTTTAAACAAGTAAAAATTATAAATAACTTTCATAGTACTTTTTTACTATAATTTTGTATGAAATATATATATATATTTATTGAGGGTCTTTGTTATATCAGGGATATGCTGTTGTTATATTAAATGTTCAGAGATTTTCAAGATTGTTGCAGGTGCATATTGAGGTCAATTACCTTCATTTACTTTCTCAGAGATCGATAAATACGAGCACTCTAAAGACACGAGAAGAAAATGTCCAGTTGGAATAGTGAGGAATATAAGAACTTCCTCCTTTAATCACGGAAAGTCAACGAGGGAAAGTGTCCACTCAAACTGCTCTCGAATCTACAAACATAATTGCTGTTATTCGATTTGTACAACGCCAATTTAAAATGAATATTCTTCTTCGTAGATAGCATATATGCTGTGTATTTATATATGTGTATGTATTAGATAGAGAGAGAGATATACCTGCGTGTATGTGCTTATGTGTGTGTGTCTGTAGATTTATATTTTAACTAGTTATCTATAATTGCTGTTATACGATTTGTGCAACGCCAAATTCAAATGAATGTTCTACCTCGTAGATGACATATATGGTGTGTGTATTTATATATGTGTATATAATAGATAGATAGATAGATAGATAGATATGCCTGCGCCTGTGTGTTTGCGTGTATGTAGATCTATATTTTTGCTAGTTATATATGTGTATATGTCTAACACATACATGTCAGTTGCATATTTGTTAAATGGTCATGACCATCGCTGGAGATTTAACGCAATTTTTCTAATTTATGTTCTGGCGACCCGAAGTAAATTTTGAAACCACCAAGCGACTGACTTTTTCGACACAGATATCGCAAAAAGAAAACAAAAAACACAACCAAAACAAAAACTCAAGGCTGTGTCATTTATGTGTAGACATTCTCAGAGCCAGTGGCTCTACGGATCTGCTGATGCATTATTAAGATAAATCAAATTATCAGACATTTCAGCAGTCTTCATATGTCAGCTATTTGATATCAAATAATGTCTTATAGTTCATTAATCGTCTTTCGTCATGTTTACGCCGATAGTTGGTTTGGATTGCGTTCGACAGAAAGACTAGCTCGCGCTCTTGGCAAGGAAACGGTATCATGTGTGGACCGATTTTCCCATTTTTTCAGGCTGCTCTCGTTATCTTAGCCCATATACGCATTGTCTTCGAAGCATTAAGATCCACTTCCTCTACTTATATCTAATTACGAATGCATTTACAAAGTGTTAAGTTTAATTTTAATTAATGCGAGTGAGATTTTAACACAGTTTCTGAATCGTCTCATGCGCTTATGCAATTATATATATATAACAAGTGACAAAATGCGATCAAAATTTCATTTACTTTTTTACATATCATATAAGATTAAAATTGGCTATATATATTTTCAAATATTATAATGTAAGCATATGTTTTGCTAGAAAATATGCATAAACAACTGTTGTCAAAACGTCTGTATACACTTATATATTTTGTGCGATTTTCAGCGTATAGTAGATATGATTTCTAATATAGAATACAGAAATTTTATGTGGATTATCAGTGTTTATTATGGCAAATTTAACAAAATGTATCTTTTTTTGTTCTTTATAATTTTGTAACAGAAACTAGAGAAATATAAATGTAATCAACATGAGTTCTATTGAAAGAGTTACCCTTGTTTTATTTTACTTGATAATTCTGGTTTCTTGACATTCTATAACATTACTTAGACTTTTATACATTTAGATAGATTTTTTTATTGTTTTTCCATAACATTAATTGCGGCAGTGGAATATCCTTCTCTACTTATATATATATATATACATCTTTTTTACCGTTAATACATCACATTTCTATTTGGAAAATATCTGGAAACTTTAAAAGACTTTTATAAAATTGGTTTCTTGAAATCTGATGTAAAGATGTAAATTGTTTAGAACATCAATGGATACATTCTGAATGGACAGGGCATATACAAAAAAAGATAATTTTACTATTTTTCCTATGTTTACGCAGTGTCCAAAATATTCTGCCAATATGTTGTTGATATTCAAATATAAATTTCTTGTTTATTAACATTTTAATTTTTCTGAAATAAGTTATTTTTCTTTTTAATTATTCCATGATCTATGCTTAATTTAAAAAATTATTTACTCTTCATTCAATAATTTTAGAATGATATTTTTTCAACCTAAGTTTTTAAGTATTTAAAGGCATTTTAATATCAGTAAGATTATAAATAAATCTCGCTTAACATATAGACGTTTTGATTTACATTATGATTAATAAAAACTCAGATGCAGAATTAAACATAACACTACGGAATAATGTGCGAGACATATTTGTATGGAAAACACGTCTTAAATTTGTAAATAAATTTATAAATTTGTAATACACATGGTTATTATCAGATGTATGTAATAGCATATAATAAATATAGAATTAAATGCATATCTAGAAAATGTTTCAAACATTCTTGTTAAGAAAACATTGTCAGCGAATCTGAAAACATTGTCAGCGAATCTAAAAACATTTTAATACAAAAATATATAATCGTTCTCAATTATTTACTCCTACTACAAAACATACAAACGTACAATAAGTTTTTATATCTTGCCTGACAGTGATTCGATGTTATGGTTATTATGGTAGCATTTAAAGACTGACTGAAAGTATAGATAACGATTCCCCTCTCCTTTACACATTATACTTTTTACTAAAATCTAATAAAAGTAAATTTTATAAACCTTCGCGAATAATTCTATTATAGACACTACTTAAGGTTTTAGTCAACAATGCTAATTTCATTAATGTGTTTTATAAAAGAAATCAAAAAAACTTCGTGACATCTCATTTACTAACGTTTTGATAAGCATTACCATAATGTTGCCGTTATAAAGAATTGGTTAACCAAGCAGAAATACTTATTTCTTCGAACCTATTAATTTCTAAAGAATTGGAAAATATAGTTTTTACAAAAAAATAATATACCTAACAATTTCTTATATATATATAATTAGATTTAGTGTTGTTATAACAAAAAAAAAAACAAAACAAAAAAAACAAATTCTAGCATATTAACTTACATCGGAACTAAAAAGCAAAATAAATAAGGCAATTAGAAATTATCATTTTGTATATAAATTGCCATGTATACCTCGCGTACTGATTACGTTATCTATTATATATCAAAAATTAAATTGATGTATAACTAAATCAAAGCAAACATTGAAACTTTGATCATTTATGAGTTGTCATCATTTGTGACATTTTCTCTGCAATAAAAATAAGAAATAAATAAAGGCATAAAGAAAACATAATTATTAATTACATAATAACATTGGGCACAGATACACTATAATGTTTTATGTTATTTTGTAACTTATGTATACGTATTTCAGTTCATTCACATATCAATCATAATATTACAAACAACAACAACAAAAAATGATTAACATAAGACAGATATTCGTAGAAAATGCCAAACATTTATATAGCACTCAACTGCAATCAGGAACAAATTATTCGAAGCTATTATACAAAAGAAAGGTGAATCTTTTAACACAGTAGACGCTATTTTAAAATATTCATAGAATAATAATTAGGCATATAAAATCATAGGATCTATAAAATATGTGATAAATCTTTGCGACTATAATAGACTCAGACATTCAAAAAACGGTTAAAATATTTCAAGTGTCAATAATAAAGAAGCAGGTTCATAATAATAACAATTAGGGACATGGCCATAATATGCTGACCGTGTCCGGAAAAAATGGATGCATTCCCATCCCTATATATACATATAGAAATAATGCACATATTCCAAAAGAAATCATAAATGACAATGGCAAAAATACTAATCGAAAGCGCTCGGATATACAGACCTTTTGAACAGTTTAATATAGATTATGTCCAGAAAATAATCCCCCTGTAGCAATGCAAGCGAAATTCAATAAAGTGCTTAATCCAAGCGCAATGTCTATTGTCATTAAAGAACACCATCGACCCTCCACACACACACACACACACACGCGTATATATATATATATATATATATATATATATATATATATATATATATATATGGGGTGTAAGTTTATTAAAAAAGCGTGAGCTATTAGAATAACATCCCGTGACCATTAACAAAGAGAGAATTTCAAATAATAAAAATAAAGTGAGTCAAAGTGTTTCTACGCACGATGATGATTAACCACGTGACGCTTCATTGTTATAGATTAACTTTCACTTTCTTGGCATCTGTGGGGAAATGAAATAAAACCAATAAATATAATAATAATAAAGTATAAAAAATTTAAAAAAAATAATTTTACCATGATTCAAGATATAAAAATACCTGATAAGTTTTCCTTTCATATGTGCGATTTTATGATGTAGTTACGTAAAAGATTGTATCTGTCTCTTTCCATTTTACAATGAAATCGTTCGGATCTGTTTTCAGCAGCCCTGCACAAG
>CAHIKZ030000369.1:2385000-2445000 GCA_903632075.3 Acanthosepion pharaonis | reverse complement strand
ACACACACACATATATATATATATATATATATATATATATATATATATATATATATATATATAGGTTGGAAAATAAAAGTCGTGCCCTTTCTGAAAATGTTTTATTTTCATGGTTTTACAATGTGAAATTGCATAAACGCAGAAGTTTTTGCACTTCGGTTAAGCCCAGAATGTTTATTTGGATCACATAGACCCATGGGCATATTTGAAATGTTGGATAAACGTGTTGTGAATAATCAAGACCCGTCTCCCCTTGTTTTGTTACTCTCCTCTTTGAGAGAGTTATTTCTGTTTACTGGGACTATAGAAGGACACTATACGCGAACCTTGTATTTTCAATTGAATAAATCTTTCTTAAAGCCAACATTACAAAACATTTCGTAAAATTTTACTTTTAGTTCGATTTCATGAAAATACTTCTTATTTTCATAAATAATTTGAACCCACTTAAACATTATCCGAAAATATATATACGATGATAATAAATATTTAACCATACTTTATGAGTTTTGCAATAGATGAAGGAACTATTTTTGATGATTCATAAATTGATAAATGAAATGATTGATTACATTTATTTTGTTTGCTTTACCTTTCTATAGTTCTGATTATATAAGGATCTGGCATAATATTTTTAACTGATCATCCCTTTCGTCACAGAAGTATTGATTTTTTCTAAATAGGTCGACCGAAAACTTCTCAGTGTTGAATTTAAATATAATTTAATTAAAATAAATATCGTAAAAATTTTCAATTCAATAATGATCTATGTTGTGGATCAAGTAATTCTTTTAATACAACACTGAACTGAAGTATAAAATAAATGACTGAATACATTTTAATAGTTTTTTTATAAAACATATATATTACTGAACATAGAAGTTAATTTAATTATTTGAACGTGTATCATATTTGATACCTCATAAAGAATTTTAATCCACAAGCGATAATCGTATCAATCTCGGCTACATTTTATGACGCCTTGTGCCACATTTCTGTATCAAACAGAATAAATATCGCTCTTCGCCATGGTACCTCTTTGAGGAGAGTTCCTTTTTCGACGATATACGACCGGTGTTTGACGCCAGACGTATTTGCGAGTTATTACGAACTGTTTTTGATTTCAACCCTTTGTTCACGTTAAGTTCAATTTTATTTTATTTTAAGTTCAGTTTATTGACTTTTTTTGCCAAAAGTTTGATTTGATTTTTTCTTTCTTTTCCCTCCCCTCTATTTTTTTTATATACTTTATCCCTTGTTGTTTTCTTTATTATTAATTTCCTTTTTTTTAATACGTATTTTTGAGTTTTAATTTTTTTTCCTTTTAATTTTCAGTAACTTCCCCACACCAAACTTTATTTTTTCATTGTTTATATCTTTGCCCCTCGTAAGACTTCGTTTTTTCTTTGTTTATATTTTTATTTCTACGTGTTTTCAGTGTTTCTTTCTCGTTGTAAATAACTGTTATTTATTCTGTATTCCTTTATTTAAGTCTTTTCTGTGTTTATTGTAAATTTTTGCATTTATTTACCGCATTTATTTTTCTATTCGTTAGTTCTTCTTTATTTTAGTTTACGTATTTTCGTTCGTGTTCGTGGGCTGACTAGTTTTTTCTAGTGGCAGCCATATTGTATTTGTGAACTCGTTTGGTATTTTTTGTTTCGTATTTTTTGTTGAAAAAAAAGATACCTTTTGTTTATTTTTCGTTTTAAAATGTGATTTTCATTTTCGTACTCGTTTTTTTTGTAATTTGTAATTGTTAGCTGTTTTATTTTGAACGTATTTTTGTCGTTTTAGCGTACGTGTTTCTGTTACTTTTTACGTCTTTAACTGTTCTGTCTTGTTAAAATTCTTGTTGTTATTGTGATTTATTTATCTTTCGTTTAATTTATACTTTTATTTGAAGGAAAAAAAAAAGTCTTGTTTTTTTTTTTAAAAATGCCTCCCAGGAGAACGGTGAAAAAGAACCTGTTTGGTTCCAAAAAAAAAGAAAAAAGGCCCTCCTGATAAAAATTTAGAAGAAAGCCCTGTAGTTGAAGAAAAATCTATGGAGTCCTCTAATTGTGATAATAATAATAAGAGTCTAGAAAAAAGTATGGTGGCCTCAAATGGCCAAAATAGTGGCATTGTTTCAAGTGTCCCAGACCAAATTATGGTGGCCGAAAGAGGCCAAAATGCTGATATTTCAAACAATCAACATGACAAGAATAAGGTGGCGGAAAGTAGCCAAGAAGCAACCAGTCAGACATCTCAGGACGGAAACATAGCGGCCGGAGAGACGCCCTCATGCTGGAAGTCCCCACCGAAATGTAAAATCAACATTACGGAGTTCCTCGAGAGGGCAAGAGCTACGCACATCTGGTGACAGCAGATGGGCTCTTGCCAAATCCTGAGGAATTACGAAAGGTTGAAAAATTGTCAGTCTTTGTGGTCGACAAGCGTTCGCGCAAGATTTGTCGCTCCACTAAAGACACTGTTATTAAAACATTATATTCTCTGGGCATTAAAGCTCAGAGAGTTGTGAAAGGGAAAGGATATTTTATGTGGGACGTACTGTTACCCACGCCTGCCGACTGTGAAGATGCTGCTACTCGCGATCTTATCACCAAAGACCTGATTCTGAGAACAGAGTACGAAGGCAGGCGGAGGACCAAGGTTTCGGTATATGAGGTTCCTCCTCAGATTGTCGGCGAGCACTTGGCTGCTTATCTGGGCCAGTTTGACCAAATACTCAGTGCTTCCTCTGATGATCTGACCGGGGGGTGGAGCTTCGAGATCATGATCGATCAGGATGCCTTCCGCACCATCCCAAACTGTCTGGATGTAAAGAGCCAGAAGATGCCGATAATCGTGACAGGTCGTAAACCGGCATGCTGGAAGTGTGGAAAGACTGGTCACCTTTCCTCTTCCTGCACAGAGATGAAGGCCTCTGATGTTCTGGCTCCCCGTCCAACCAAATCCCCTTGGCCGAGTCTGTTCCATCCGTCCGCCTGTAGTGGGCATGCCAGCGACCGGGACCGGTGAGGAAAATCCCCGGTTGGGTCCAAATCTCAGCCCCATTCCCCGAAGAGCCTTTGCCCGACGCTAGTGCGGTTAGGGGAGAAGGAGAGGGGAATGGCAGGTCGTTGGTAGGACTAAAGGGAAGATCCGGGCAGCGGAACCTCGTTCTACAACAAAACCAGGAAAAGGCACAGACAACCCCACTCCCTCTACCAGTGCAAAGGGCGACTCTTCGGTCAGCTACTCGGATAAACTCCGACAAAAGTTAATTCAATATGAACCATCCTACGAGAAGAAGGAAAAACTTATTAAACTAAAGGAAGAACTAAAATCCAAACGACAGGACGCGGAGAAGAAATCTGGCACCTCTTTGTCGGCACCATCTTCCCCATGTCACTAAACATCATTCCATGGTCCTCCCCTATCACTAAACCTATTAGGGAAGTATATTCATCAATGACCACACTAAAAAGGGACCTGCGACAAAAATCTCCTGCAAAAAAACATCACCTAAACATTCTCCCATGAAGACCCCCAAAACCTCACCATCAAAAACGAACAGCAAAAAGCGCCAAAGAAGTCCATCTTCGGATGCTTCACCAGCCACCACAGAAAAATAAAATAAAATCTAGACCATTATACAATACAGGGAAGATGTGTGCCAATTTCCAAGGAAACAGAAGAGAAGGCATTACTACATGCCAAAAATTAAAAGATTTAAAAACTTTTTAAATTTCCGGAAATTGAACAACCTAGATGTGGAGAACCCCAAATTTCCCCAACGCAAGAAGGGTTCTCACTGTGGTGAGATCGGGGTAGCTGGTCAGCAAATATGGGCCATGATGGCCAATGCAAATGAAACCTTCACCATGTTTCCACCGATGTCGTGTTTTGACGACGAAAACGTCAAAAAATTACAACAATTTTGTTCAGGGAGGTTCCCGATTTTCGTTCACCCCTCCCTGTATAGAGCTTCAAAGCTAACGTTCCCCTTGGACATTGGCGGACTGTCTCCTGATGGCACCATCGTTAGTGAGATGGGTACAGGCTCAATGGGAGAGGCCGTCGGTCCCTGACCCCGGCCATGTTCAATGCAGGAGAGCAACCCTAATCGGTTTCATCATGGCTCTCTGGTTAGCAAGTGTGAATGCCTGAGGCCTGAGGTCCGAGTCTCGCAGGGCGAGGCTCTCTCGCGATCTTCAGCGTCTCGGGGTGAATATCTGTTGTGTACAAAGAGACCCGTTTTTCTTCTCGTGACTATGAGAAATTTCTGTCTAGGGGGTTTACCCTCTATTCAGCATGTTTTGATGGACGCTCGAGGGGTGTCTCTTGGTTGGTGAGCAAGTCATTGAAGGCTGCGTGTGTTCTTGTCTTCGCGGATCCGGCGGGCAGGCTTTGCGTGCTGGACGTTACCATAAAGGATAAGGCTCTGCGTCTCATTGGGGTTTATGCGCCCAATGTCCATTCTGAGCGGCCTGCCTTGTTTCGGCGGATCGAGCAGTTTTTGACGACATCACGTCGGGTAGTTTTAGTGGGGGATTGAAATGCCGTCCTTGATCCCGATATAGATCGCATAGGGTCAAATTCGGGTACTAACAACCGGGACGTGAAACCATTTCGGGACTTTATCGACAGGTTTGATCTTGTCGATAAGTACCGAAATGAACACCCTCGGGAGGTAGTGTGGACTTGGACAAATAGTGGCGTCTCGGCTAGTTATCTAGACCGAGTCTTAGTTAGGGTGTCCAAGTTTCCATGAGATAGTTTATTCGGATCATAGGCTTGTCCGGGTCCGTGTAAACTTAGATAAGCAAGGTTAGGATGGCTGGCTACTGGAAATTAAACTCATCATTATTTGGTGAGCAAGATTTCCGGGACCAGCTTTACTAATGATACAGAGGAACTGACGGGAGCGGTTGTGGGAAATGCCTGGTGGGATAAACTAAAATCCAAAATCAGAACGTTTGCTGCTGATTATAGTCGTCGGCTCAATCTAGATAGATTAGCGGCGCAAACGGCTTTAGAGCAGAAAGTTGATCGGGCGGTGAAATCCCGTGATAGTGGGGAAATAGCCTTAGCTAAGGCAGAGTTGGCCTCCTGCTTATCAAGAAGGATCAAGCTCTGGTAGTTAGGGCTAGGTTAAAAGAATGTCCTTTGAGGCGACGAATATGGCCGCTGAATTGCGTGCAGAGGAAGCTCGGTATGCATCTCAACGACATATTGCGAGCGTCACATTGCCGGATAAGCGGACCGTGACAACAAACGAGGGCATATGTGAGGCTTTTCGTGACTACTTTCAGGAGCTTTTTCACCAGGGGAGCCCGGTCTGAGCTCTGCTCAGTTCGACACCTATTTAGCTGACTTTCCCTGCCTCGAGGCAGCTGAAGCAGCTAGGTGCGAGGGTCCAATTACAGAGTCGGAAATCTGGGATGCGTTGAAACAGGTTGGCCTGGACAAATCTCCGGGACTTGATGGTCTTCCGTACGAAGTGTACTTGAGGCAGTCGCCCGTTTTTTGTTCCGCTGCTGGCACTGATTTTCGGCAACTGGATGAAGCAGGGGTCTGCCCCAACGCTTCACCAGGGGCGTGACTGTTGTTACGCAAGAATAAAAACGGTGGGGATGGGTTAGGTAACTTTCGCCCTTTAACTATGTTAAACACAGAGTTAAAGATTTTGGCTAAGATCCTGGCTAACCGTTTGCAGGCTGTCCTGTCTAGTCTGATTGGCTCGGAACAGACTTGTGCTGTGAAGGGCAGGACTATTCAGGACAACCTTCATATGGTGCGCCTGATCATCGAGCAAGTCGACAGTGAAGCCGCGCTGATCAATTTAGATCAGTCCAAGGCCTTCGATAGGGTTGATCATCGTTTTCTGGAGGCTATTCTTTCGGCGGCCGGTTTCGGGCCGTACTTTCGCACCTGGATCCGACTTCTGTATGCGACTCCCGGTGCGCTGGTGGAGGTGAATGGGGTACGATCGGAGCTTTCGTATTGTCTCGCTCCATTCGTCAGGGTTGTCCGCTATCGCCCTTTGCTTTACGTTCTTGCGTTGGAACCTTTCCTTCGCAAGTTAAAGGCGAATCCGGTCCTACGTGGAATTGCCCTGCCCGGTGGTAGCACATCGGCCAGGTATTCTGCTTATGCTGACGACGTTTCGGCTCTTGTGTCGAGCAGAGCCGAGATTAACGAAGTCAGCAAAAAATCAGTTGTTATGAGATGGTGACAGGGGCCAAGATCAACCGCGATAAGTCTGTTGGCTTGCGGTTGGGTGCGTGGAATGGAGTTTCTCTTCCCGGACCTTTCCACTGGACGGATGGGCCGGTCAAGATTCTCGGCGTCTTTTTCGGTCCTGATCTCCAGTTGGGAATGAATTGGTCGGAGGTGCGAGGGAAGGCCGAGATCGCAATTAATTTGTGGTCTCGGAGGAATCTTTCCTTAAAGGGGAGGGCGGAAGTTTGTGTTTCACACATCTACCCGATTCTCCTTTACCGATTCTCTGTGCTTCCACTTCCGTGTGACACTTTACTGGCGTTAGTGAGGCTCTTGTTATCCTTCTTGTGGGGAGGTAAGGCTGCCAGAGTCAGTCGGGAGATCTGTTGCCTTCATCCATCTGAAGGCGGTCTGGGCATGCCGAGCATTGAGATTCGTCAACATATGCTTCGCATTAGTTTTCTGGATCGAATGTGTCGCGATTCGGATGAGGACGGCGCCTTCTGGAAGGAAGACGCCCGTAAGAACTTCCCATCCCTGAGAAGTGTGCATTCGTGTGAGCAGGAGGCCCGCCGTTTACCCCGAGCCGAATGCTCCTTCTATCGTGAATGTCGTATTGCTCTGAAGCGCCTCTTACGGCCGTCGGATGGCCTCTCCAACGTCCAGGCGTTGTCTCGTAGGGCATTATATCAAGTTTTAGTCAGGGGGGCCGTGCATGATGATCTGATTGACGAGCTCGGTTTGACGAGGCAGCAGGCTCGCTCAATATGGCCTTGGGCACCCGGGTTGAAATGCCTCAATAACGATGAGGCATCACTCACCTGGCTGGTGATACGTAGGGCCCTCTGGGTCGCCAAGAGACTCTGCTCAGCTGGCTTGGAGAATTCTCCAAACTGCCGACGTTGTAGTGGGGAGGTCGAGACCATGGGTCACGCCTTCTTTCATTGCAGCCAGGTAGTGCCGTTGGTCAAGTTTGTTGAAGGCCTCATGGTCCGCATGCTGCAGGGAAAGTCCTTTGTCCTTCAGTCCGTTTCCGGTTGTAGCAATGTGGCACCGCCGCTGACGAAGGCTGAGCAGTATGTGTTCCACTGCTTGCTAGGTGTTATGAGAGTCGTGGTTTGGACGACACGTCAGAAGGGATTCTATGGAGGCGAGAAGTTCACCTCTTCCCAACTGATCTTGTACTTTAAGCATCAGCTTAAAAGTCAAGATTAGGACGGAAAAGCGGCGGCTCACTTCATCAGAATTCAGCAAAAGGTGGGTGAATCTTGCGCGCTTGTGTCGTGTGAAAGGAGCTGACTTGGGTGGCACATTGATGCCGGTTAGGCATCAGGATATTGCTCTTCCTGGGTTGAACTTGTGCAACCATCCTGAAATTAGGCTAGCTTAGGTTTTCCATTTTGATGATTTAGTTTCCTTTTTCAGTTAACTTAGCTAGGGTATGTATGCTCATTGGCCCCCTTTTTTCTTTCTGTCCCCATTTGTTTTCTTTTTAAGTTTAATTCCCCATCCCCTCCGCGTTAGGTGGTCAGTGATGTCAGTTCGCTGGTGGATGCGGGGCGCCTTTCGTTTTCGTGTGAGATATTTTTTTTTCGTATTTGTTGTTGTGTCTGAATGAGTGCATGTCAGTGTGAGTGATTGGGATGAATGAATGGTTTATATTATTATAGTCCCGCATTGATTTCGGCCAGTGAAGTGATGTTTCTGTCACATTTAGAAAATTGTGGGGGTTTTATTACTAATCTTATTTTCTTTAGTTTCTTGTAAATATTTTTTATATGCATATTGTAAATACTCATTGGGGTTAATTTTTAGAGTTGTTGTTTTATTCCTTCCCCCACAGACCACGAATTGTAAATATGGGGACTAGTTAGTATTTTCATAGAGACAAAGAGGTATTATGATGGTTGTAGTAAGAAAGGTTCGAATGAATGTGTTGTTTTGGTGTAAGGAATATTGTTTCGTACGTTTGGGTCAGTGCTTGCGGCTAGCCAAGTTATAGTTAAGACAGAAGAAGACCGTCCTTTCCCCAATCCCCTTTTCGGCCTTGTGCCACATTTCTGTATTATAAACAGAATAAATATCGCTCTTCGCTATGGTAACTGGAATTTTTTTAATTTACGCGCAGTACGAAATGACGAGATCTAATCAATTGCAGTTGATCTGGGTAAATTTAACCCTAAATTTTATGTTGACAGTTTCTTCTCTCCCACTTCTCGCTTGTAGAACTTCCTTCCGTCTGCATGCTTTAATCTGCAAAAATTAAAACATTGTCAATCGCTATCTATTGTCCAATTGATTAATCTCTCTCTGCTCGCCGTTATCATTTCTGTTCTTAATTCTTCCACACCCTGTAACCTCTTGTGTTTTAGTGGCATTACTACCTTGCATGACATGATATTAATAGAAAAGATAATATATAAATCTTAAGGATAATCTTGTAAAGACGTGTAGATTCTAACATCTCGGAGCATGCCGCATCGGACAGCTAGACGTCAAGATTTCTGCTTGTTGTATATAGAAGTCAGTAAATTCAGCACAGGCGACAGTTTGTTTCATGCTTGGGGACAATCTTCTGCAGGCTCTGCGATTTGAGTGGTGGCTCGGCTGAATATATGCTGGTCACTGTGGAATTATGGGTAGAAATTTCACGTATTTCCTGTTTATTTCATTATTCATTCAGCTTTTCTATTTTCATCTGGGATTTCTTACGTAGTCCAAAACGGAACTTTTCGGGAGGCAATGGTGTAGCCTAATTATTATTTGCCATAGTCAGCTGACAGAATATGTATCTGAAAGATATAGAGCTGTTTAGGTTGGAGCATTATAGGATAAAGGACTTTATCAAGAATTCAAATAAATTTTAAAGTTGCATATTAATGAAATTGTAGTTATTGTATAGGTGCAAGTTACGAATCCTTGGTCCAAAAGAGACTCAATTTATGGAAAAACTACAGTAGGTTCCATTTGAACTGGAACATTTTTATAAGATGAAAACAAGAATCATTGTGAATGTTATAGGAAAATAAGTACCAATCTCAATAAAATTTTGAAAGCAAAAATGAAATTAATGTAAAAAGATGGTATGGTTTAAATTTCATTTAAATCCATGGAAACTATATTTTTGAGGCGGGGATCATACACCCCTGGGAATTACTTTTAAAAAATGAATTAGATATATACGGTCAATGTCATTATGTGTCATACAGAGTCTTTCAAATTTCATAAGAATCTATATAATGTTTTTTTTGTTTAGATATTTAGGGAGCTAATCTTCCACTCCGCCCCTTGGGATTCTAAATAAGCACTTTGGAGATTGGCTTCAAAATATATCAACGGGACTAAAACTTAGAGTCCTATGATAAAAAACCGTGATATGAGAAGTTCAAATACTTAAGTTATAGGCTTCCAAATTATTAAATATACGAGTTTTAGCCCCCATTAGTGTGTCTTGATATTATGGAAACTGGTGGAAAACCTTGGGAATAGGCATCATTTCAAGTTATTTAGTTTAAATTGAATTTAAATCGAAGACAAAAAAATTAATGTGTGTTGATACCCTTGCTCCTCTCAAAAATAAATCAATCAAAGCTCATTAAACTCAATTTTATGTCTACTCTCTATCTTGCAAATTTATTCAATATCGGTGAAATATATTTTACTTCCTAATGTTATACATTTATCTTCAAGGTGTGGTTCTGCTCTTTTTAATCCCCTTAAAAATAAATCTGAGCTCATTACAATCACTGTTATGTCTACTATGTTCAAATTTTAACGCAGATCGCTGAAGTAGATCTACTTCCAATAGATGTACATACAGACACACGGACACACATACATACACACTGATGTTCATTTATATATATATAAAATAATAAAAAATAATGGACTCTCCCGTCGGTTTCGACGTATGAGTATCTGACAGCTTATTGATTCAGTTATGAAAGTTTATGCGATAATCTTAAGTGGCATTTAAGACCCGCTAGTGATTTACAAAGGAGGACACATATCGAGCAAGTGTGAGGATTGTGAGATTAAATCACAGTTAGATTGGCTGAACTTTTAACTCTTGTTCTCGCTTCTTGAAGATGATTCAGATAAGCAGATTGAATATTGCTGAGTCCACTGAAATACGTTGATCTCCATTCTACCCGCTCCAAAGCTAAGCGCTCAAGGGTGATATGTGGTATATTGACTGCTGACAAGTTGATTGCCTTTGTATCTTAGCCATGGGTGTCCTACATTCCTGTAGCCCTGATATTTTTGGTTTAAAGCATTCTTTTCATTTCATTATTTTTTATTTGAACGTTCGTATTAAAATCATTTTGCAACTTCCCAAATGAATAAATTTTTAAAGCTATCTTTAGCAATTTCATTACTGTTGTGGCTAGGCATAACATCTAGCAATTTCCAACACATTGTCAATTTGAAATCGTTTATGTTTTGGAGATTAATCGTAAAATTAATTTCTTTCTCTATATGAGAATGAAACCATATTTACAATGTATGTATCCAACAAGCATATTATTGATTTCAAATTTATTTTCACTATGAAAAAAAAACTTTATTTATAAATTAAAATAAAAAAAGAAGAAATGATATTCTTAAGAAAACGGCTAAGCCTTTCCGAAACAGCTGTTCGATTGGGAATTGGCAGAAAACCTGTTTAAATTTATGACACGTGTTAAAAAATAAGAAAAGCACAAGAATATTTTTCTATTCTAGAATTTTTTTAAAATTTTTTCTGAAGATTTTCGGCAGCTGTCATTTTTTTTCCTCTCATGAATTTTTCTGATATATATATATATATATATATATATATATATATATATATATATTATATAAAAAAACAAGAACACCAAGTTTTTGACTTTTTCTATTTCGTCTAATCTTTGAAATTTTTTCCTCATAATTTTATTCGAATTTAATATGTAGACGCATTGAAATATTTCAAAAATTGCCTACTTACAATTTTCTTTCGGTAAAGCACTCACAGGAATATATATATATATATATATATAAGAGGAGAGAAAGTGAAAGAAAGAGGCAACTGACAAAGGCCCGGGCAGGAAATGGATGCTTCCAAATAAGAATACCATGCATATTTGCAAACAGAAATGATAAATAATTTACAGTAAATCGTTTCTTTTTTATTCATCTATTTGTATATTTTAAATTTAGCATTTAAATATTTGTTCTTGCTATTATTATTATTATTATTAGTAGTAGTAGTAGTAGTAGTAATAGTTCTACAACTATTACTACTGTAGTAGTAGTACACACTTAACAGAAGAGCGCGATTTAAGAAAAAAAACTGTGTTTGACAATGTTAAACAAAATTTTAACAGTCTGTTATCTTTACAGTTATATTTTAAGTTAATTTTAAAAATATATAAATCTACAAAAAATATAAGTAAAGTATGCACGTTAATTGTCGTGTAATAAAAACGGCTGTAATTCTAATCAATACCACAAACCGATATATCCATTTTTTCATTACAAATACAGTCATTGTTGTATAATTGATTTCTTGTAGATTTATATATTTTTATACTTGTTTTCTTTAAATATAACATCAAATAGAGAGACATACTGTCGAAATATTGTTTAACATTGTCAAAAACTTTTATTTCCTTGTTTTTATCATCATAATCATCATCACGGAATGAGTGCGTAGCACGCCACGAATGTGACAATTATGAAAGCCTGGACATACTTCGAGTTAAACAGTCGGGGAAATTCACACCAGAATCATGAAACAACAAAATGTGCACTGTATAGAACTAGATATTTACTTAAAAGCCTAACTTTGCCGAGCCCAATAAAAAAAAATAACCTAATATCTTCTAGCAGAATCAACTGTGATGATTTCCGATGGAGCATGACAAAAATGTCAAGACTTATGTTATAGGCTTCCAAATTCGAACTCCCAGGTTGCCTTGGCTGCCACATTCTTCAAACTTAACATCAAACTATCTTCTTGATACGATACTCCACCCCAATGTTCGCTTCAGAATTCATCAGAAAATAGCGCCAACAATTAGTTTATATTCGTAATTTAGCTTTATCTAACTGACAATCACTGCTGCGGTACTGAACGGGATATTTTTGATAGCTTATCTTAATGTCAATTCTTTCAATTCATTAAGATCAGAAGCCAAGACAGCCTGGTGTAGAATTGGCACATGTATTATTATGAACTATAACTATTATTTTTAACAATAGGTGGAGGAATTTAATCGCATTACTAAATCCAGATAAGAAGTTAATCCGGAGGAACTAGGAATTAATGTACATGATGGAACCATTCAAATGACCGTATGAAAATCTGGTAGACAGAGACGGTTGTTTCCATATTGACGATATCTGCTGTTGCATGACATCCACTTTACACAAATTTACATGAAGTCTTATACAAACACTCACGGTTTAAATAATAATGCTGCGAAACTACAAATGGTATGCATAAATCAAATCGGTGTAACGATGACTATTTGTTTTTGCTTTAGAATGATATCTCGAATACAAGGAAAGATATTACGTTGTTACATATAGGGTGCGATGGATAAATAGCCGCCGAAATTAAGCAAAATGTTAAAATAAAACTGACATCTCATTTTAGCACATATATTTACCAAAATTACAAGAAAAAATATCTTGAAATAGAAAAGAGTAAATTTATTAAATAAAATCACCATTGGCTTAAACGACGGCCTCCAGATATCTTCGGAATTCTCTTCTGGACGTTCTATGAGTTTAATTTGTTGAGCGCTACCCTAATCATTACATTCAGTTCACTTTTCTTGTTACAAGTAATTTTGTTTGTCTCTCGCTCAATTTCGCCCTTCACATAATCAAGTGGGCGCAGACTTGGGAATTGGGTGACTAAATGTAAGGGCAGATGTGGTTGAAGCAATTGCCTGACAATCCTGACATATTTCTCCAGCTTGTGCGACAGTTTGCAGAATCCTGTGGCCAGACATAGAATCTTCTAGTAGCCATCCTATTTAGCACTCCTTCCCCAAGACGAACGCAGGCATCATTTTGCCGTCACTAAAGATCACTCTGAATACCCTCGTAATCACAATTAGACTCGACTCATCCAACACTTCCCGAATCTTCTGCACTGTTTTCAGGTTTACACCCAAAATCTCTGAAATGTTCATATTGGCGTAAATGCAAAGCATTCATTCATACCGTTTACAAAGTTCTGGTGCAGATAATTGTCTTCTTCTCAATGATGGTGCCCAACTGACCCTACTATACGGTGCAATCGACTGCGCGAAATTAAATATATGAAATGGCGATAATTTACCCCATGTATATTCATCTCTTTCTTTTTTTTTTTTTTTTTTTTTTGATATTCTGTGAATGATCACGAAGAATCATTTTTAATAGCATTTTCTGCTTCTCATTAACTCTGGTCGTGCTGTGAAACTGTTGTCTAACGTTATTGAAATTTTGTTCATATTAGATACCCCTTTGAGACGGCATACAAATTGAACAAGAATGAGCATGTTCCACATTTCTGTTTGCTTGTAATCAAGATTGCAATTATGCCAAACTTACTGGAGAGATTTGTGATATGTACAGAGATGATATGCTTCATAATAATCAAACGGGCAGTGCTAATCTGTATGTTGGACAAATGAACATTCTTATAGATGCAAGTCAGTTGAAATCACATGACCAGTAGTACAGTGTAATTATTCAACATGGCAATTTTATCCTCCACCTCGCTAACATGACCAAAAATACAATTAAAATGTTAGGTTTCGACTTCTACCAACCGCATATATTCTTCTGATCTAGCCCGTTCAAATTACCACATTTCTAGGTTGTTTTTAACAATTTGAAGGGTGTTTCGTTCAACAACGATATGGTACTCAAAATGGGGTTTGATTAATTTTTGAGAGAAAAGCTAGTGATTTCTATCTTCAAGACATTGATCAGTTAAGGGATTCTTGGCAGGCGGTCATAAGAAATGGACGGGAATATATTGTTGAATGATTTATCAAAAAAATTAATGAATAATAAATATTAAATTATGAATTCCAACGAATTAATATAACAAGTTAATTTTAAGTTGTATTAGAAAATTCTAGATTTTAATCTTTATTAAATTTAGTTATAATATTCTTGTTACTATAAGAAGTTGATGAAAATGTAGAATAATTAAATATTTATAAAAATATTTAAAAGAATGGGATAAAATCAACAGCCTAATTTCAACACTCATACCAATATATAGTGTGTCTTCGTCTTTTTTTGTTTTACTCTAATAGAATAATTTTCCATATTAATTCCAAACTTACAGGACATATCATTTTCATCTTGCTTTAAATAAAAATATTAAATATTATAGAGAGATCTGTACCACATGTTTTGCAGTAAATATTTACCTGACACCAGTATAGAATTTTACTGTTAAAACATTATTGTCTTTATTATTAATTGGAATGTACACTTGTCTTGTGATCAGATGAAGCTACGTGTAGATAGTTCATTCTTTTCATTGCCATTGTCTATACTAATGGAAAATCAGTCTACTTGTTTATTATATTTTCTCGTAATGATGGAAAAAATTGATGTCATACAAAAATAGACTATTCTTTCAATATTAACGAAAGGGTAACCTAATTATACCTTAATCCTAGACTTCAAAGACTAAAGAGCCGAACAGAGAAAGTTCACTCGCAAATAATTTTTAATTCGGATGTACTTCGCTCTACATTAATTATGGCATAGATCATTTTGAATAATTATTTTTATTTTATTTAAACATTTTTGGCCATAAAAATATTATTTTCCTAAATGCCAGCAATACACATATTATTTTATATATATTCAGGAGGATTTATATTTTTATTTAATAAGATTTCTTGAATATTCAGGAGGGTATACGGAAATAAATAAATGGAGTGCCTACTCAAATATTAATAACTAAAAAAGATAAGTTTTAATCTGATTGATAAATTGAAAAAAAATAATTACATTAGAAAATTACTTTGTTTTCGTTGGACATGAAACTGAGAAGATATGAAAACTTTCAGGAATTTAATGCAAGAAGAATTTCGGTGAAGGAACGCTTCAGACTTTGATCGATCGTATTGTCTTTTTCGTGGTTGTGTCGGTTACGGCAGGTCGGATCGAAGAATTTTCTCTGTCGGGAGGGGCGTAGGTTCCAATCTTGCCGGAGACATCCATTTTTCTTTAATAATCTTCTGGAATATTTATGCCGGCTTACGAAAATAAATAAATATACTATTTAATAAATAAATGGGACATCTACTCAATATGAGTATCCAGTAAAAATAACGTTTAAAGTGATAACAAAATGTTAAATTGTTAAATATAACATTACCTTAGCATATAAATATATATGTTAGGCTTATGACTTTTTTAACCCTATATCCCTGTGTTATAAATCTTAAAAAGTAATGAAAAATGCAGTAATTTGTGTTAGTTCTTGAAAAAGTTCACCACCCCACAAAACAAAAATTCGATATTAACTTATACACAATAACTGTAAAAAAATCAAAATAGATAAGAAGCTTTTTTTTTCAATTTGCTAATAATATAAACGGATAGTATTTATGTGTTTTACGCATTTAACAATTTATTTTTATAATATAACCTAAAAATATAAATATGGCGACAAAGATGATGACAATAATAATGTAAATAACATAAAAAATACAAATAAACAAAAACGAGATCTAGAATGTTCCATAAATTACTAGATGGCTCCAATATCTCATAGTACTTGTATACTCATATATGATTTTATAAATTTCGTGATGTTGTCATTTTTTAATAATCCGAATTAAACCCTGTTTGAATTTTTACCACAATTTTATCAAATTATTAAACAGGAAATCAATTAATTTACAATCAAATATTCAGAATTTCAATCTATATCTATAATTCTCAAAATGTGTCCATGTATGTGTGTGTGTGTGAGTGATGGGATGTTGTTCATCCATTTCCACAGTTTTCATCCGATTTTGATGAAATTTTTATTTGATAGATAATTCTTTAGTGTTTGGCATTGAGTCCAAATTTTTGGCGGCAATGGTTCTCCACTAATTCTTGCCCATTATAAATCTCAACAACGTTTTACGATTGACTATGTTCTTGGATGTATATCATTCATAAAATCTTTAATAAAATTACAATAATATTATTCATTATTATACCGTTCTCTTTTCAGGTCACCCTCAACTCAAATTGTTACCCCCCCCCATTTGGGAATATGCCTCAGTTACACAAAATTGTTTTTATTAATATTGTTTTATTGGGCTGACTTAAAAATTAAACTGCTCCAGGTGAAAGGCAAAAATTACCAATAATGAAAGGCCCGGTCAAAGACGGGTTAGACTTATATATATATATATATATATATATATATGTGTGTGTGTGTATATATATATATATATATATATATATATGTTTGTGTGTGTTCGCATAGAATTGTTTTATATGATATGACGAAAAGTCAGGTGGGTTGCTAAGAAAAGACGTTTGCACTTATCTTCCATCGGTTAATTATACATCGTCACATACATACATCTATATAGACACATATGTATTAGACTATTGAAGAATCACGTTTGGTATATAACACTAAAAATGTACGTATATATGCGCTAAGTAAATTGTACTGCAAAATATTCAAGTATACACATTCATTTGTGTGAATGAATCCATGTGAAATTGCAGAATTGCTCCCCTTCCCAAATCCATATGTATTAGTTACACACACCCATCCATATTCATACGATGACATTTGTACAGGGTGAATAAACCATAGCATTTATTATTCTCCGGTCCGTATTTGATGGCGACATAATTTCCGATAAGACCTTTGGCCCATGTCTCGTTTGTGTGTCTCTCGGTACTTATTAACTATTGCCAATATAAAATCCTTTTGTCCATGAAAGTCACTGATGCGTGATGACTACCAAGAGGTAAATATATCTTGACAAAAGGAATGCTCAGTTAGGAATATTTGAATATGTAGTAAAAATAACCTATTTGCATCTGATTCGACCAATATGTACGGGTTTCATTTTCGGGGGTGTACATGCCCGAATCCAAATTTCCGATTTTGTTCGACGGCTTTATCAGAGATTCGTAATTACGTTATGCATCGGAGCAAGCAAGGTATATCCACGATGATTCATTCAGCATTTGTTTTAAATAAGTAATTTGATATTCGGCACTGTGCGATTGAATAAACCCGGTGAAAAGTGATTAACGGTAGGCTTGGTTCTAATCATAGAGTCGACGGATTTTCAAGACAAATGCTCTCTGCAGAAATGTCAGATTCTTCACTGCTTTCTGATAAATTATTTCCACTCAATATCTTTCGACAGAAAACAAACCTATTCCAATATTTAGCACTTCCAGCATGTATATGCATTTCAGGAAAACTGATGCTCACGCCCATATTAATCTCTCTCTCTCTCTCTCTCTCTCTATATATATATATATATATATATATATATATATATATATATATATATATATATATATATATACAATCATCTATTTACTGAGATATTATATTTAAAATAATCTATACTAAAGTTTCAGGGTGGGAAATGGAAACAAATGCCAAATATCTCAAAATTAATTAAGATTTTAAAGGCAAATGGAAATGCTCTTATATTTGTATTAAATATAAAAAAAATAAAAACTCCGTTTTCAGGACTTATTGGGCCTTTACATTATACAAATATCAGATGAAGAAAATATTCTAATGTAATATCAAGTGATCTGCTGCGTGTTTCATCTGATATCAGTGATATGATAATTAACATTACAATATTGTGGCACCATTTACGAGGCAGAGAAAGGAAGAGAAAGAAAAGAAGGCAGAAAGAAAGGTGGGACGAATCGTAGGTGATAAGCATCCACACACACGGCTAAGAGACAATGAAAATATTGATAAGTAACAATTGAAAAAGGGTGTCATTACAATGACAGGGAATTTCCGAGTAAAAAAAAGAAAGTGAAAGAAAGAAGGAATCAGATGTGTTTTGATAACAGCCGTGTTATCTAGGTGCGTAAACGAACGGCTGGACCACTGACCAGGGAAAAATTCAAGTGAAAATGCTATTTCGATAAGTGACGAGAAACAGGCCACTAAAAAGGATTTTGGACAGATATGAAAAATTAAATGCCACACAAGCAGTGCCGCTGACCGAATTTTTTTCGACGAAACAACTTTGGCCTGCGATAATAAAATTATGTTATCAGGAATATGTAGCGAAGGAAAATGAATGGGGACCCAGAAGTGTTTTTCTTTCTTACTTGGAGGCGACAGACTGATTGAAAACTTTGGGGATATTTCTTTTTTTGAAGCCATGTTAAGAAGACCACCCATCTTGATAAATTAGCGATAAAATACCTGACAAACACCACGTGTAGAACAAGAGTTGTCACATTGTCCGTTCGTGGCTAGACAAATGATAACGGCGATTTAAGCGGAAGAAAAAGGAAAGAGAAGAGATAATTTTTTTTTAGTTAAGCAAGATATTTTTTTTCCCGAAACAAAGCCACGGATTGTTCACGCCCGACTAAGACATCATTGGTCAAGTGGTGGTCACGTGACGCACGAAGGAGGAGGAAAGATACCCGACCAAGACCTCATTGGCCGAGTGGTGATCACGTGAAGCACGAAGAAGGCTGTCGACACCCCATCCAGAGTATAAGTATGAGAAGCTGCTACGAAGAAGTGGGGAGGGCAGTTCACGCCCTCAGAAGTATGGTGAGAAAAGTGGGGGAGGAAAGGTTCCCAAAAATGGAAAAGAATGGAAAATCCCTAACCAGAAATAAAAGAGGTGGATATGTATTTAGAATTATCGACGAACCCCCCGACGCCAACAGACCCACCCCGGTTTTGGTCGGCGTCAATAAAAGCGAGGCCGCAACAGGCAGAAATCAGTTCGGGCTCCAGCAGAGAGTTGAGTTTCCAGAGTTGAAGCCGCCTCGAAATAGCTGACCAAGATTCACGCAAATTTAGGACTCCTCTTCAACCCAAAAACAATAATTTTGAAGAGAGACTTAGAACCAGACCACCGAAATAAGTTTTTCCACTTTCGTCCAAAGACACACCGAAACACAAATTTCTTAGAGAGCAAACAACTTGAAGCGTTAAAACTTGCCTAGCGGAAACGACGTGTCACAATCCACACAACGGGTCGGGAGATAGATGCAGTCCTATGTATCGAACAACTAGACATAATGTTTGTTAACTTTTTCTTTGATACTTTGAACTTTTTGAGTTTTTATTTTATTTTCTTTTATGCATATTTGTGAAGTATCACCCCCGTTGAACTCAGCTTGCATTCCGGCCCCAACCACTGTTTGATCTCGTCTGCCTAAGATCAATTCACAACGTGGGTAGGCGGACTGGAGATCAGTTCAGTTACCTTGGTAACCAGGCGTTGGAAGCGAGTTGGGAACGGCGAGGCTGATATCAAATCTAACCAGATTCCCACCCGAATCACCAAGAGGTTAGAACGTCACAGTTGTGTGCCGCGACCGATACCAAGCCAGTTGGTCGTCATAGGACGAGACAACACGACTGACGCGACAGGCGGACGTCACGTTTAGAGCAGCGACACCCAAACGGAGCAGCGAGGAGCGAACAGCTGGCGCCGCGGCGAGGACGTCACAATTGGTGCTGTTTGGGGACGTCACAACTGGTGCCGTGGTAGATCAGGATAGAACGTCACAGTCGGCGCTGCGACCGGGGGGACGACGTCACAATATTACATGAGGTATAAATTTAGAGAATCTATTGCGATATATATAACTTGTAATGCTATTATTTCAGCATATCATAGAATTCTGCTTTCATCCGAGTTGAAATGAATGCAGAAAAACTAAAATTGGAACGAAATAATCTGCGTAAGTTGGAAAACAGAGAATACTGTGTAGTGTAAAATTTCTGCAGTAGTTTAATTTTAGCAAAGCACTGCGTTTAACATTATATTTTTATATTATGAAAAATCAAGTATTTTGCAAGTATATCAAAGATACGCACGCAAATATATATATATGTGTGTGTGTGTGTGTGTGTGTGTGTATCGGCCGTCTAGCCATACTGAAGAGCTCTGATACAGTATGTCTGTGGATGACAATATATATGCTCCCGCGAAATCCGATTGAACCCTCTTGAGAAAAGGGTCATTTTAAAAACAGTATCTCATACTGTTATTAACTCATTGCTCTTCAACTGAATTGAGCTCTACGGGTCACTGGCGTATTTTGTGTAGAAAAAAAAATCCCTTTCTCTCTGCCGTGCGACGATAGCCTTAGGGTAGGATCTCTGACTCCTGCCAAATCAGTCGGTATTCGATCTCGGCTTGAAGCAATCGGATATTTATCTCTCTCTCTCTCTCTCTCTCTCTCTCTCTATATATATATATATATATATATATATATATATATATATATATATTGGCGGGTTTAGTTTAATAATTTTCAGACATTTTCTGTACTTATTCTCCATAAGATCCTTTCATATTTACGGATAATCTTTTGTGTGTGATTATTGAAGGACGAGAGGAAAACGCCGTGTTAATTCATATTTTATTTTTATCGGGGTACTTTCGACATAGTATAATGCCATCCTCAGAGTATTGTTAATTAGGTAAGTGTTCATGGTTGTGATAGACAAATATTGTTGTGATCATCTGAAAATTAACTGTCTTATATGTGGAGTCAGGAACGCCGTCTTGCTGTGTTCGACAAGCACTGTTTAAGGGTAAATAACTAGTTATATATTGGAATGTATTTTCCGAAATGAGTAGTCGAAAAAATAAAGGAAGAATTATTTGTACGAAGATTGACATTTAAAAGTATCCAGTGTACACATTTTAAAATATTTTTGGAATATTAATAATTGATTCTATTAAGGTATGGTTGCAATATTTTGATGTAAATAGCTTCGAGAATATTTAGGTTGTGTTTATTTTTTCTGTGGAAATATATGTAGGTATTATCGACGAAAAATTTCTTGAATTTGCAAAGGTTGTTGTAAATATCAGGAAATATTAGATGTTATTCAAATGAAAACTTAGCCTACGTGAAAGCGTTGTTGTCGTGTGCCCAACATAGATGTAATTTTATCATTGAAGATAAAATCTTCCAGAGGACATTTAAATATATAAAAAATGTTGAGTTTCTGCAACATTTTAGTGGCTGGGAAGAGTCATTAACCGAGATTTTACTAGATATAATGGATTTAGTTTAGTATAGAAAATATATATATTTTTTTTTTTACTCGGATATGTGGTGGATGCATTCATTTTTATTGTTTTAGGACATTTTGGTCTTGCTTATTGTTAGCTTGCATTTGGTTACGATAAAAATATTGATAGGTCTGAGGTTAGTAGGAAAATATTATCTTCTATTTGATTTGTATGCAGATCGCTGATGGAGCATCCTATTTGTTAATTAACAATATAGTTCGGGAAGTTATTATTGACAAGTGTTTTTTTTTTGTTGTTGTTTTTTACTTCGCTGTAGAACAAAACATTTTATTCGAGAACATGAAAGGATCCTATGGAGAATAAGTAGACAGACCATGTCAAAATTATTCAACGAAACATGTCTTAATGAAAGTATGCTGCGGAAATATACGCATATATATATATATATATATATATATATATATATATATGAAAATTTCTCCGACTTAACCTGTGGAAAAGACAATATTTATAAATGTAAATGACAATAGGAAAACAGTAGTTATTTTCGACGGGATTCGTCCATTGTGGACTTTATAAAAAGCCTACATTGGACGAAATGCGTCAGCAATAACTATAGTCATTTTATATATATATATATATATATATATATATATATATATATATATATATATGTGTGTGTGTGTGTGTGTGTGTGTGTGTTGTAGTCATTCCCTCACTTCCGAGCATCGTGTTCGTCACCCTCTAGCCCTATCCCCAGTCTCTATCCTGATGTCGATAGTGGCAAGGTCGCTGTGGATCGAAGAGAGTTTGATGATGGCATTCGCGTGAATTTGGTTTATGTAGACACCTCTGTCTGAGGGAGATGACTACACATATCATATATGTGTATATGCATGTGTGTTAAAATGAAAAAAAAATGAATATCGACAATTTATGCAAATTTAACTTCATGCAATAACTAGTAGTTTCTCAATGATTATATAGTTAAAATATTCTATTAAAAATATTTATGAACTCGACTCCGATTTATTAATGTCTGTCCGAACTTCGGCATAGATTCAGCAATGTTTTCTTTCAATATTTTTTTCATATTTTTCTTTATATATTCGTTTCTGATTTTCCTTTTACCTTCAGATATGTGCATACAACCTCTACAATGTAGACTTCCTGCATTTCTGTTTTCATTTTATAAAATCCAACGTATCACTGTATTAGTTAATTTTCCGTTTTACTTCATCAAATAACTGCATATACCAAATCTGACTAACTATTGCAGTAATTCCAGTACTCTTTAATGTTTCCAATGACATAATATTAGAATATTTGATAAATCTGCAAGCATTATCATTCAAGATTAATGAGAGATACCCGGAAAATTCAAGTCAAGTAGCAATGATTATCAATATTCATTATCTTCATAATCTTAACTGCTTAACAAATTCTCTTTTATTATATCACACACTTCATTCATCATAACCATTTTGACAGTAACACACTATTTGTATCGCTCACTTTCCACAAAATAAAACTTTGAAATAAATATATTATTCCGTCCACTTTCGAAGTGTTTACTCAATAAGACAATTTTAAATTACGTTTGTTTGGGCGTGTATAGCACCATAATATATTTAGCCGAAATCCGACATTAACAGGTTAAATTAAAATTTATCTTATGTCTAGTAATGATAGATTAGATTCCATTATAACATGTTCCACGTTCATTAATTGATGGCCGGTGGGACGTGACAATTATTTGATGACACACCATAAAATTCAACCTCATTTCCAATGTCATGTCTTTTTTTATCAAGGAAAAAATTATCTTTACTTTGAACTAAATGTACGGATTGATTTATGTATGTGTCTAAAGTTTTTAGAATTTCTTTTTTGCAAACAACTCAGAATATTGTGGTCGTGTTCAGACTTCATATTATTGAGAGTTGGATTTTCCTTTTTTTATTAATAATGCTTTGCTTATTTTTAGCCTTTTCTATATGTGGATGAGGCTATTATATTTATAATATCGACGAATGTGTAGCGGATAGTTTTTGGTAGGATTCCATGTGTATTTAAATGAGAATTAATTGAACTATGGTCGGAGAGGGGTAACATGAGTCATCTTGTTTTGCATGTTGCAATGTGGCCAATATACTTAATTATGAATTTGGATTGATCAGGAACACAGATCCTTATGGAGCAATAGAATTTGTGAAGAATATTGCTTTTGCGTAATTTTGATCTTACAGATGAGTTATTATTATTGACGATGAAGTTAGCAGTTTGAAGTAATTTATAGTAGATAATGAATGTAATTGTCTTGTTTTTGTTGAATGTAGATGAATTTCAGGAAGAACTTGGAGTAGATCGAAAGTAGCTGGGTAGGAAAAACTACACGGCACCTTTATTTATTGATTTCATCTTAGCATCAACAAAATGATTAGAGAACTGCAAATTATCACTATAAAAATAAATAGACATGATATATATTATTCAATAAAATATGCTTGTGGGTGTGTGCTTGTGTGCATATGATGGACTCTCCCGTCGTTTTCTACGTATGAGTGTCTTTCAGTTCAGTTTTTACGTTTGTTTCGAACAATTCCACACAAAGGGCATACTGAAGGGTTGAAATTCATATGGGTTGATGCATTAGCCTGAGATTTAGCGTTAATTCTTAATTCTCTCAGATGAGTGAGACGTCTCTTTTCAAAATTAGTTATACTACGGTAACAGGTATTTCTACGCTTACCATAAAAATGTTGGCTATGCATGAGGATTTTCGGCATCCGATCATTACTCATTCTGATGACGTGAGTGGCCCATCTGAACTCTAACTGCATCAGAAAGGAATCAATATCACCGACACCACATTAGATGAAAAGATCAGGGTTAGAGATTTTGTCCTGCCGTGTATAACGGCATATTGAACGAAGACAGCGTTTATGAAAAGCATCAAATTGATCGAGGTGTGTATTGTATGGCGTCTACGATTCTGACCCCCAAAAGCGTGTGTGTGTGTGGGGGGGAGAATGACTGCTCGATAGACATTAATTTTCTTTTTTAGTGAAATTCCATGAACATCCTATAGACGATGCCTAAGCTTCCCAAAGGCATTGGTTGCCTTTGACATTCGGTTGATCATTTCGTCATCCCAAAAAGTACTTGAATTGACTTTCCTTCCTGAGTACGGGGAGGAGTTCACATACTTCATGCCGTTGCCAACAGTAATGGGAACAATTGGAAAGGCATGGGTGGGTGGTTTTTATTTTACAATCTTGACGCGCTTAGGTGTAGGCTTTGGTTGATGGGCAACTTCAGATTCTTTATGCTTATAGTTAATTCGAATGCGTGGCAAGCAGTGGTAAAACGATTGACGGGTGCTTGAGCTTCTTCGATTGAGATCGCCACAATCGCGGCGTCATCAGCAAACAAAAGATCACGAATAATGCTATATATTTATATATAAATGCCTATATATATATATATATATATATATATATATATATATCTGTGTGTGTATGCATGTGTGCGTGTACACAAACAGGCATAAACACAGACACACACAAACACACTCAACACACACACATATGTGTGTGCTTGCGTGCATGTGCTTGCGTGTATGTGTGTATTCACGCGTGTGTGTACATATTTTCTATAACTCCATAAGTTAATCGGTGTATACCCTTGTTTTGTAGGGGAACGTTTTTTTACATGGTGTGAATTACATTTATCTGCCTATTCATCCATGTAACCTAATAAATAAAACATTTTCGGTATTTTATTTATGTGTCGCGAATGTGAAGTCTGGTAGGTGTAATTTAGTATGCCTATATCCATATGTATATATACACCTTCAGGTGCGAACATAGTTTAGAAAATAAGTAATTATATATATATATATATATATATATATATATATATATATAATTCTCTTTTTTATCTTTCTCTCTCTTTTAAATGTGAGTGTATTTATGTTTGTTTTTATGTGCAGGTAATTATGTCTGTATGCGCGTAAAATTATTCTAATGGGTAATTTAAATTTATATGCATGTGCGTCTCTATGTGGGTGAGTGCGCAGAAGACAAAACAGACAGGCACTGCAGACATATTTACTTAAACTTCTTAAAAGTTGTAAATCATCCTCATCAAAGTGAGCCGCCAAATTAATTGCGGTTATATGTCCACGGCATTGCCAACAGTAATTTAACGCTTGCCTTTTTTGTTCCTTCTGCTGTCGGGCAGATGATCAAATGAATTATGACACATCAGGTTATTTGAGATCATATGAATATTTATATATTTATTTCTTTTTCATTCTCACTAAGTTAAAAGAATAGTCCTTGATTTCCTGGTAAAACTACCAGACTACACTTAGTTGGCAAATTAAAAACATCTCATTTTTCCTAACAAAATTCATTGGCCGAATCATATGCGACTAAATTTTGCTGAAAGAAAGTTCGAGTGCAAATGCACCCTCATGCATGCTTATCACATATTTGTGTGCATATGTGTGCGCGTACATATATATATATATATATATATATATATATATGGTTGGATTGATGTGAGTTAGTGACCCTGGGTTTCACGCTTTTGCGATCGTCAGACAAACTTATTATTTTTTTTAAATTTCGGGTTTATATAGATTGCGTGTATTGGTGTTGAAGTGGGGGGGAAACGTCGTCGTGATGTCATCGTGCTAACGCAAACATCGATGTATGTTCATACACCTAATGGAGTACGCAGACACATATACATACTTGGTCGTCCGTCGGGATTTATACATATAAAAAATATATGTAGACAGTTTCGTATTTGACATATGTATGTATACGGGTGGTGTTGTGTCTATACTATATATATGTCTATAGCTCTTTCTAATAAGTACCGCACATATAATATATGAATAATTATATATATATATATATATATATATCATAGAGTAATTCGTCGAGCCTAGAATAATCCTCAACAGAATGAAGAAATCCTATCTGGGGCTCAGCAGCAGTGCGCATCCACTACTGAGAATCGAATCCGAACCCTTTTCATGAAAGGCAAACGTCATGCCAACTGTACCACGGACCTCGGTGATGAAGAAGACACAAAATAGACTCGATATAGCACTGCTACACATTCAGTTCAGCAGCGATACTCATTCAAGTATTCAGATAACCTAAGAAGATTGCCCCAAGAGCCACAACTGCTTTTTGACCCTTAGCCTCTCCATCAAGCTTATACAATATATATATATATATATATATATATATATATATATATTGCGTCAAGCATGAAACAGCCTGTCGCCACCTTTAATATTTACATAAGGTCTATCTCTGATATTCAGCACTTTATCCCATAAACATAGCACACCGTAAAATTATATGTTTTCATATATATAAATATATATATATATATATATATATATATATATATATATATATATATATATATATGTGTGTGTGTGTGTGTGTGTGTGTGTGTGTGTTTTTAGCAGGATGGCCTGGCGTTGCCTGTGCTTGTTTCAAAAATCGTACGACTCATACACAGCAATCGCTATCACTTGACTTAGAATATTTTTGCCCTTCCTTGCCTTTAAAGGAGTGCCCTTTGCCGTGCTGATGTTGCTACATGCCTTACTTCTTGCCTATCTCACACTGCGATTTTTTTCTAACCTCTATACTAAACATTGAATCTGTTATGAAAAAAGAACTAAACAAAATGAACACAAAACGATCAGCTTTAAAAAAGGACTAGTAACTGGAAAAAACCGAAGGAAAAAAGCATCAATTTTTCACACCCAACTCAGAATCAGAATCAATGTTGAGTTTAAGCAAACGAATGAGCCAAGTGGAGTAAAGTGCCATGCAGATTTAAATTTATCCCACTCATGACAAATGCAGCTAACGATTTTTTTGCATGCTAGCATATTAGGTCACATTCGTGTCAGACAGTTGTTGGCTCTCACTCTGGCCAATAGAATCTTCCTGCCTTATTCGTGGCAGCCAGCTATAGGCTCTCACTTTAGCCTGTAGAAAATGGCCGAAAACTACATGAAAACTGCCATAGAAGCATGAAAAAATCGATTATTTCCACTATCGATAGGAGTTGGGAAATGCAATGCCAGTCTTGGCCTTCCAACCAACTAGGAGCATGTGAATGTAAATTTTAGTGCAAATCCGTCGAAAATTGCCGCCGTGCATTCGTTACAAACACACACACATCCTGCCTTATATATATATATATATATATATATATATATATATATATATATATATATATATTATCTGTCGGTGCGTGAAAAAATGAGATGGATCAGTTTTCCTCACAAAAACTCGAATTCAATTATCTTGTAAATATAATGTAATATTTCGCAACTTGAGGGTGTTTTCTCTCTTCAAATGTTTAGCATGATCGTACCTTTTGTTATTGATTGCGTGATGCACATTTTTTCTGGATTTTGCCAAAACATCGAAATTTAGATGTTGCCTCTCTGCTGGTATAACTAATTGCACTTGCTGACGTCTACTCCTGCACATTTCTTTAGATTTAACCACCAGAAGGCCCACCGCTGATTTATACTTCAACTATACCAAATACATATTTTTACAGTTTCTGAGTGAGATGCATCCTGACGTGTTCACTAGTTCGAAACAGATCTGTAGGCACAAACGCTCGTTCATGAAGCATTGTGAATTACTGGTAACTACTTTATGGGCAGACATGTCCGCTTATCCAATTTCACTCAGAAGGTTTGGGTCAAGTTAATGTATGATTTTAAGTACTTTCACGAGTTTCCACACGCTGAAATCGACCCCCAAGCCAAATAACATCAAGAAGTCACCTTCCTGACAAATCGACCGAGATGCTATTCGAACCCGGGTCTCATGGTCTAAAATCACGGGCCCACACTCAGTCTAGTCCAGATAACAACTACATTTATTTCTTAAACATGAGCCTAGCCTAAAAAGATATCTTGATTTTTTGTATCATGGCACCATTTATTAATAGTCTATAAGAGGCAAAACTATGCGCTGTCCTTTTTTTTAAATATATAGATGTTGCATTATACTAGATATTTTCTTTAATGTCTTAGTTGGCGACTTACTCTGTTATACAAAATTTCAATCCCTTCTGTTAAATATTTTATTTAGCTTTCCCGTAAAAATATCGTTTATAAATTTCTTATCATCTTTATCAACATCTAATTTGTTATTGTGACTTTTTCATTACCTTCTTCACTGCTTACCTAAACATGAAATTAAATACTATTGCTCCTTTTTATTTATGTATTATTGGTTTCTCTTTTTTCTTTTATTTGCATTTAGCATACAAATAGAAGTATACACTAAGATGCCGTCAACATCCGTTAGTTAATACCATATATATAAAAACTGCCTTGAATAATAAATCAGACTTAACGTATTAAAGGGATTGTTTTTTTTATGCTAATAAAGAAATGAATATATTCTAAATAACACTTTGTTAATGTGAAATTACTGCTAATATGTGTAATCTAAAATATAGCATATAATTTGAATCGGATTCATGGGAATGGACGAAAAATTAAAGAAAATCACATAGATATAATTTTGTTTGGTTTCGCAATTAGTTAGAAATAAAACAGTTTCGACGTATTAACAATGATCTTATATTATCCATTCTTATCTCTGTTTGATAAAACATATCTTTAAAGAATAATATTTTAAATATTTTGAGATATTTTTATCATTTCCACCCAAGGAAATATCAACTGAGCCGCAAGGGATTACTAGCATTAATAGAGAATGAGAAAACTTTAGTAAGGAAAAAGGACAATAAAATCAGGTTCAGGAAGATGGCGATTGACATTAACATTTTTTATGATTGTATATGCCAGATATTCAAGTAACCACAAGAGTGTTCTTCAAGCGTTACATACGAGAAAAATAAAAAAACAAAACAAAAAAACTTAGCATATTGCGGACGGTTGCATACAGTAAACCGAAAAAGTTCAACAGCAACAAGATGCGACCTATTTTCCAATCTATTAGATTGCGTAAATTCATGCGGTTGAGGTATGAAGATGGAGCCATCATTAGGACAATTGCCATGAAAATATATACAGATACGTCAAAGATAAGCGACGTCAAGAAACTAGAAAAGTGGCTGAAGTAGCGATGCCAGCACTAGATTGATAATCAGTCTGATTTCTACAAAATTTAGAATATTTCCGTAATAATTAAAAAGAACAATCAAATGCATAAAGCTAGTATGGTAAAAATTATTGATTGTTAATATTGTTTAGATGACTTTAAACTCTTTCTGAAAACGTTAGCGTTTTTTACCCTTAGATAGAGATAATCTTTTCCCATTGTCATGATGTTAAATGTTGTTTGAGTGTTTAAGCTATATTATTCCACTTACGTTCAGCAACTATATATTAATATAACATTATTGTACTTATCGCGTCTCTCCGAATGTTTTTTTTTTCTGATATCGTTGTTGTGGTTGCGGATTCACAACGAAGCGGCCATTGTAAATGGTAGTTACACAGAATATACTTTAGAAATATGTTGTTCGAAAAAATACTGCTTTTTGCGAAATTAAAAAGACAAACATAGAAAGAAATGCAGGCGCATATATAGGCACAAATACAGTGCTAAGACAATATTTTGAAAGTTTATCTCTTTTTTTTCAAGATTATCAACAAATCTTAAGAAAGCTATATATTCATTATCAAAAAGTATTTATCAAAGGTAGTACAATCACTTCCAAAAACTTTTATCAAGCAAAAATAAAAATTTTAATTAATAATTAAGATGTGTAAAAGTAAGTGAACCCTTACGGTTACAGTCTCTCTTTTTATTTTGCAAATAATTATTGTGCACGCATAAAATTCAAAATGACGTATTCATTTATCGTTAAGTCGACTATAATGCAGTCAACGAATGTAACTCATTATGTACACAAAAGTGTGCAGTTAGAGAAAAAATTAAAACATAAATATGCCAAGATCAGAACATCCTGAAACTTTAAAAATTGTCCTTTAATGATTGACAATGCTAAAAAGAGCTATCAAATTTATTTGGAGTTCAATTCTCCACACTACAACAAATTAATTACAAACGGCAGGCCGTTGTTATGACGGCATCACAATCAACAAATGGCGGTCCGTGTAAAATAACTGCAAAAACAAGTAGACCTCTAGATCTCCAAGCCCAGAAAAATCCTGCTCTAAGCTCTGCGGTTCTCCTACACTCACTGGTTAATATACGTTTCAATGTGCATACGGCTATATTGCGACGAAACACGAACGATGCCAGTCTTCATGTCAGAATGCCTAGAAAAATGTCACAGATTACGAAAAAACACGAACCATCTCGGCTCAGCTATGCGTTATTAATAAGCTAGAAACGTTCTGACAAAAGGCGACGACAGAACTAAAGCCTTTTTGGAGGAACTATAGGCGGTATGTCAGTCGAGATCCTAATACGGGTTTTGAAGAGAAAAATATGGTGCCATCAGTTAAAGATGTCGGCGCCAGCATTATGATTTTTCGGTGAATCTTAGAATGCTACAGCTACGACGAGCAAAATAGTAAGCAGTTACGGCAGAATGGACTCTTTAACCACATCTGAAATTAACTTCAGGTTTGCATATATATATATATATATATATATATATATAAAATCTTTAAAGAAAATCACATGAGTTACCTCCCTTGCATAGAGCCCCAAAAATATTTTGAATTTCCGGTGTTAACGCATAACACATCAATAGATATGCAACCCCTAAAAAAAGTGTCAGATGAGATTGAACGTACTTGCTAAAATAAAAATTATTTGAAACCTAATTTTGGAATTTTTCATAATCATTTTCCTGCAGCCACGAAGAAATCAATTCGTGGAATTGAAAGGATTAAAATTAAATAAATAGACATAGCACGTCTCAATTAATTAATCAAACATGCATAAATGAAAATGTCCTTATATATATATATATATATATATATATGCACAAACATACACAGACTCATATATATATATATATATATATATATATATATATACAAACACACACCTATATATATATATATATATATATATATATATATATATATATATATATATATATAATATATATATATATATATATATATATATATATATATATATATATAAATAAATATATATATATATATATATATATATATATATATATATATATATATATATAATAAATGAACATTGATGTTGGTACACAGAGGCGACAAGCTCTTTCATACATCATACAGTCAGCCTGAAGATTACGTCCTGCATGAAACAGCCTGTCGCCTCTGAGTTTTGCCTTCAATGTTCACTTCTATATTTACATACTCTCTATCTCTGATATTGGAGTCTTTTCCCATAAATATAGCACGCCTTAAAACTATATGTCTTCATGTATGTATGCATGTATATATATATATATATATATATATATATATATATATATATATATGTGTGTGTGTGTGTGTGGAGAGAGAGAGAGAGAGAGAGAGAGAGAGAGAGAGAGGAAGCTGGAAACTAGGTAGCCATTTAGTATTGTACCAATATTACCAGTATTATAATAGTGACTTTATTTCTTAAGAAATACTAAAATCACAGGAACAAACAGTTTAACATTTGAGGGGTTGATGTGTTTATTATTGATATGATATTATCTATATATTTTTATAACCAATACAACACGTTTGGTGTGCTAACATTTTTTCCATAACTGTCGACCTACATTGCAGCCCACGCATTTGGTACAATAAGCTATATTCTCATATATTTATTAATATACTTATATATTTTTATTACGTCTTATATAGTTGGAATCAAAAATGATAAAACAGTAAGAAAAATTATGGGAAAATTAAATTAAATCGGCTAGATTACGTTTCCCGGCATATCTATTGAAAACATTTACTCAATGTTAACTCAAGCCTTTAACCACGGTATCTTTCATTCTTTACGGCAGCGAATGATGGACGATTTCCTCAAAGATGCAGAAGAGTCTCGAGATGACGGAGATGTGGTTTTACTGAAGAATGCTAAGGATTCCATAGACCGTGCCTGTGAACAACGAAGAGTTCTTAGAAATTCGGCAAACAAGGAGGAGGCTTATATTTAACATCAAGAAGAGGCAGCTGAAATTTCTGGGACTAATGAGAAAGGAGAGTCTGGAGATTCTGATACTCACGGGTCGAAAAGATGGAAAGAAAGACAATGGAAAACAACGCGTGATCTGCGTGAGAAACTTGTTTAGACCTGCAAAGGATAGAGGGAGGTGGAGAGCCATTATCGCCTACGTCTTGAAAGGCCATGGCACAGAAAAAGAAAAAAAAAAGACATAATTATAACCTAGGCGCGCTTTTATATCTTCGCATGGCACAATATTCCAACGAGGTCACCCAAATATCCTGATATATATATATATATATATATATATATATATATATATATATATATATATATATATATATATATATATATATATATATATATATATATATATATATATATATATATAGACACCTAGTGAGTTAGACAAACCTACCTAGGTTTCACCTAAACGGATCGTCAGGAAAGTTTGGCCAAACTTTCCCGGAAGATCCGTTTAGGTGAAACCTAGGTAGGATTGTCTGACTCACTAGGTGTATCTAGGTCTGCTCTACGGTTGTATTGAGCTCTTTTTGTTAGTTAGTTGTTACTCGTATCGGGGTTTTTTCTTTTGGGCTTCAGACCTGCATCTGTGCGATTTTTTTGTCGGCAGAAGTTCATGTTTGTAGGTCTTTTTTTTTTAAAACCTTTTTTTCCTTTTTTCGAGATTGATTTGATTAGCAAATCAAAATTGAGGGTTTTTCAAAACAAGTCTAGTTATCTATCTATCTATCTATCTATCTATATATATATATATATATATATATATATATATATATATATATATATATATATATATATATATATATATATATATATATATAAAATTCTTTATGTCGTCAAAAATGGTGAAATAAAATATGCGTTTTATATCGGAGTAATATCAGACGGAAAATGATTCAAAGCTGAGTTCGTTAGTCATACTTTCTTCTGTAACAGTTGCTAGAATATCGTGAAAATGGTTAACATAATGCATATTCACCTACAAGCCAAAAAATTCTTAAAGAAATTAGTCGAGATTGTGTTAATATATTTTTCCAAAGGGATTAATCAGAATTCCAACTCGTTAGCAATGTCTGATTCTAGCTCATTTGGCATCGGATCAAGAAAACAGAATTTACAAGCTTCTGTATCATATTACGCCCGCTGGAGACGACGTTCTGACGCTTAATAGCATAATGAAGTCTGTCTCACCAAAGAAATGTTTGGCTGCCATCAATAAACATTATAGTTACTTACTCCTTGTAATCATGACAACGGACATGTTTATGACTGTTTCGCTTCCAATTTTTGTGTGCAGTTCGAGAACGTGACCCTTGCAGTTCATTAAGGTTTCTATCGTATTTTCTCTCTTCTACATTCGTGTTACTATCTGATATCCACCATTCGGTCAAACCAAATCGATAGGAAACTGAAATTATGGAAGATTGCCTTCGATATTTGAACATTGTTTCTTTTCTCGTTCTGGTCCTAGAAAGATTTGATAAAGTAGCAATTAAAGTCGTGAATTAAGGACTGAGACAATTACTATACCTAATAAAGTTCAATCGTAATAGTCAGATGTCTAAAAATTTGCTATTTTCACTTAATGGAATAATATGTATTTAAATATAATGAGATTACTAGCATAATGTGTACTTGAAATATACGATTATAGTAATGTCGATAGTCGTTTTTTTTTTCCGGTGGAAGCAGGAAGTATTCACATTAATGGAAAAGAAAATACATGTTGATTAACTTTTTAATAACGGAGATGATATATATATATATATATATATATATATATATATATATATATATATATATATGAAAAAATATATTTTAATGTACGCCATATTGATGGGATAAAGTATTCAATATCAGAGATATAGCGTATGTAAATATAAATATAAAAGTGAACAATGAAGTCAACACTGAGAGGCGCCCGATTGACGATTGCGTCTAGCATGAAACAGCCTGTCGCCTATGATTGTTGACCTTTAATGTTCTATATATGTATCTATCTCTATCTCTCTCTCTCTGTCTATATATATATATATATATATATATATATATATATATATATATATATATATATATATAAAAGATGTATGATAGAGAGGAAAATGTTTTCTTTTTGATTTATGTTTATTTTTTTTTTTTTTATAATCTATTCGAAATTTTCTGGAGAGTGATTTAATCATAAGTTCACCTAGAGTAAATTTGAGTCCTTCCTCTTACAATATTTTCCCTTTCCTGGGAGAATATCTACTATCACAAACCGATGGAAAGAAAACGAAACTAAATCGGCTAGATTAAAAAAAACGAAATATGCAAATTTTAATTTCCTATCATCCCTCGCTCGTGCGCATATATAATCGCATATATATATATATATATATATATATATATATATATATAAATGAAATCTGTGGAGTTAAGCTTCAAGATAGGACAACTAACTTAGTCCTGTTTCACAGGTGTAATATTGGAGGAATCGAGACATTAATCAAACAGTCATGTCTTGAGAATGCGTGATGACAGGATACCCGAGAGCCTAATGTACAAGCAGTCAGATCAGGGCTACCGGAATGTAAGGCGCCCAATGCTAAGATACAAAGACAAGCGGAAAAGCAACTTGTCAGCAGTCAATATACCACATAACACCCTTAAGCTTTTAGCCTTGGAGCGGGTAGAATGGAGATCAAAGAGTTTCAGTTGGCTCAGCAATTTTCTATCTGCTTGTCTGAATCATCTTCAAGATGCAAGGGAAAGATCTAAAAGGACAGCCAATCTAACAGTGAACTCATCTCACAATCCTCACACTTGCTCCATATGTGGCGTCCTTTGTAAATCACTAGCGGGTCTTAAATGCCACTTCATATTATCGCACAAAGTATCATAACTGAATCAATAAGCTGTCAGAACCTCATGCGTCGTAACCGACGGTAGAGTCCATTATTATATATATATATATATATATATATATATGTATTTATATATGTATTTATGTATGTATTATATATATATATATATATATATATATATATATATTCACATACTTGCCTGACCATTCGAGAAAACTTATTAAAAAAAATCGACCACCGAAAGGGGACAAATACGCGTCCCCATTGACAGGAAAACCGCCGTTTGCCGCTAGATGTATGCTTCTACTTGCCTTGCAACAACTCTTTACTCGTTTAGATTTCTTCGAAAATTTTTATCGCCCTCTTTCGTATTTGAAGCATAAAAACCAATATCTACATAATTAATGGATTTTATTTATTAATCTTTCATAATTTTACAACTTTAATCGTTACAATTATCCTATATTCTTATATGATTAAAAGCTTCATTTAAATATTTCCTTTAAGCAAACATATCGTTTTAAATATTAAAATCAATAACATGTATTTGTTTAAAAAACGACATTACTGAACAAAATGGAAACTCAGCTACTGACACGAATAAAATATATTTATCTCCTGTAAATTAATCTAAATATATTCAAATTTTATGCTGTCTTTTAACCAAAGAAACCGAAAAGTTAACAAGAAATAGAAAAATGTAATTCAGCAAATGTCGTATCTACCCTGCCCGACTGCGCTTACAGGACAAAGAAAATACGTAATTAGTTAGCTTTTATTTCAGTTTTCGCGAAACGCGTGAATATTTATTTATATTCACTGAGTTGATATTTGTCCCAAAAATGAAATCAGGTGTCCTGACGACTGCATCTAGCATGAAACAGACTGCCGCCTCTAAGTACTGACTACTATGTTCACTATTATATTTACACACGCTCTATCTCTGATATTGAACACTTTATCCCATAAATATAGCACATCTTCAGACTATTTCTCTCTCTCTCTCTCTCTCTCTATATATATATATATATATATATATATATATATATATATATATATATATATATATATATGTATCGTCAAAATCATTAAAAAAACAAGGTATCTGCAAGCGTTTGATTGTGAGGGGTAATCAGGGATTTATCTTTTCTGATTGGGTCCACCTGTTGATGGGGTGTATAATGTTGAAAAACCCGAAACTTCCTGATGAATCAAATCAATTTACATCATTGACGAGTCCTTCTGGCCCCTACTTAAGAGCACATATATATATATATATATATATATATATATATATATATATATATATATATATATATATACTACTCCCCATCGATTTCGACGTATGAGGGTCAAGCAGATCAGTACCTGTGAAACTGACAGCCCGACACCAGCACATGAGATTTGATTATAGTGGTGAAGGTTTTCTGCAGAATCATACACAATTTATATAATAATTAATATAATAATAATATAATACAATAAGTTGTATGGATATGAGTTTGTGACGCTGGATTCCACGCATCTGCGATCATCACTGACCGTTTGTTTGATGATTGCAAAAGCGTGTAACCTAGGATGACAAACTCATATGCATACAACTTATTATGTTAGCTCTATCACTGATATTGAGTGCTTTACAAATACGTACAAATGCATACAAAATACACGTATAAACATTCTCATGAAAACAGACAAGCAAAGGCATATCCACACGAGGAGGAAAAAAGAAATATGTAGTGAAGCACATGAATGTCAGTTTCATGAAAATGTCTCCAGACAATGTGTTTGCCTGACTTGACTGCCCGTCTCCCTCTTTCTTTATCTCTCTCTCTCTCTCTCTCTCTCTCTCTCCTAATCCATACATATATATATATATATATATATATATATATATATGTAGCATCAAATTCTAAGATTGGACGCAAATGCACTTTACTATCACGAAGAAGGGCGTCTCACGTTTAGAACGCAATCATCATTCACATAACATATGGAGATGGGGGCGCAGTGGAATAATAGATAGCGGGTCGGATTGAGGAATCGGAGAGCTGAGTTCGAATTCCAGTTATATTCATTACATTCACCTAGTGCTATAACTCTTGGGAATGGTATGTATTCTCTTCATCTGCACCCCTGTAATGGGTAAATACCAGGTCCTACAGGGATTTTTGACTTTGATGCTAAGTAGTCTATCACAGAAAGAATTGCCAAACTACTCCGGGAAAAAAAATCTGCCACGTCAGTCATATATCGAAAAGTACATGATTGCCTAAGCGTGTGTCACGCATTGCACATAACTGACTGAACATATGGAAAATTTTTCACCTGTAATGACTAAATGTTATTATTCAAATAAAGTCACAACCTCTTAGATGTCATTATTATACAAATATTACCACCACCCAGTAAATAAAATATGTTTTAAACAGCGCACGATGGGTTGAAGTATGCTGAATATATTTAATATGTGCACAATAATAATAATAATAATAATAATAATAATAATAATAGCGACAAAAACGCTGGATGAAAACAACATTATTCCACTTGGAGAGAAAGGATGAAAAAGAGTTTGCAATTGATTACTAAATGAATCCTGGAAAATTACTGCTAAAAATGTAGAAATCTCAGCAGAAATTGGATATATCATCATAAAACTCTGTTTAAATTAATCTTTCGCTCGCCTGTGGTTTGACATCGTTCGAGAAGACAGATTTGTGGTGTTGAAACATGACTGTTATCGTTTAGCTACTTTTAACATGTTTTTTTCAGTATCCTAGTATAAACAATATATATATATATATATATATATATATATATATATATATATATATATATATATATATATATGCAACTCTGTGTATTTGGGAAATGCCTTGTATCTCTTCTAGTATAATACATACATTATTTTTCCTGCGACGTTTCTATAGCAACATGAGAATTTGGTCAAGCAGCACAATCTTATCAATTTTCAGGGATTTAATATCCTTAAATTTAAATTATTCTGAATAAATGCTTAAAATGAGAGTTATTAGCATTTCAATCTACATATTGTCAGACGCCATTTTAGAAAATGTTAGAATTGCTTTCGTTGGAATTACTTTCGTCGGAATTACGCGAAAAAAACATCGAGTAATGCTTTCGATTATTCTATCACATCGTTTGCAAATACGTTGCAATAAATGATGACTTTTCATCGATTTTTTCTCTCAGTATATTCCCCGATTTGAATGGATTAAGAATAATAATTTTGAAACCGTATTAACGGTAGTGGAGAAACGTGTAAAATCGTATTTTAAGTAATAGTATTTACGTTTGCATGGACATAGAAAAAAATAGATATAATACATATATAGAAGACATTTAGAATACATAAATAATGCTGAACATATTTATTACATTATGCAATTTTCCAGTTGAAATATTGCATTTCTAATCATAAGCAGTAACACCCCCATACATGCGCATATATATATATATATATATATATATATATATATATATATATTTTGATTATCTATAAAAAAAATTATAACATAAATATGTTATAAAAATCACTACAAAAATAGCCATTTAGTTTCAACACCCTCGGTGTCTTCTTGGATATATATATATATATATATATATATATATATATATATATATATATATATATGTGTGTGTGTGTGTGTTTGTGTGTGTGTGTGTTCATCTATGTATTCGAATCTCCCGTCGGATACGACTTATGAGTGTCAAGCAGCTCAGATCCTAGAAACTAAGAGCCAGAAACACCCACGTGTGATTTGATTATAGTGATGAAGGCTTTGTGCAGAAACAACCACACTTTCTGAAGGACCGAATAGTGACACTGAGAGCACTACAAGCCACAAGGTCACCAAACGACCCTACGCAGGTTTTGAATTAAGATTTGTCCTTCTCCTAGAGCAGATGCCATCCAAGACTATAGGACCCATTATGTCCTATTTACCCATATCTGGAGGGAGAAGAAAAGGAATCATATCTTTCCCAATGGTCTCAACTGGTATTTCAACTCGGATCTTCATTTCCCCAATCTGAATATATGTTAGGTAGTAACTCCATATATGGTTCGTAAAACACTTGGAGATCGAAAAATCGACTAATGTAGAGCAATTATGTCCAAAGAAGTATTACAAAATCTAAGCAGAATATGAAGAATATGAAACAAAGAATAGAATATTAAACAGTTCCATGTTATCTGTCCTCTGTAAGGCAGAGAAAGCTTGACAATCTTATCAAAGATTAGACTTGAAGCGACAGAAATGTTATACAGAAATAAGCTGAGGATATCGTGGACCTAACCATGGTTCATTACCCTTTTTAGATGTTCTTGTTCAAAGAACTCCTTCCTTGTTCATTACCTCTGTGTACAGGAAGTCTACTTTTACAGGTCTATATACTCGATGGGACTCCTTTTGTCCTAAACGACAAAAGATAAATTTGATTAGGACCCTGACACATAGGGCGTTAATGATTTGTTCGGATGACACATTGAAACATGAAATCAGTTGTTTAACTGAGATCTTTGTGAAAAATGTTTATCCGTTGAATATTGTTCAATCGGTTATTCGAGATGAGACTGCCAGGTTCAACAAAATCAAATCTGCTTCAGTGGATAAATGTCCGGTCTATCTTCGTTTACCGTGGTTGGGTAGGATTAGTGAATCCTTCGCCAAGCGTATTTCATGTAGTTCACGTGAGTGTTATTTTGCAGCGAACGTTCGTGTTGTCTTTCAAACTAAGTCCGTACTTTCATCTATGTGTAAAGATGTTCTACCCCCCACCATATTAACTCTGTTGTTTACTATTTCAAATGTAGTTGTGGATGCGACTACATAGGTAGAACAACACAGCGGTTGGACGTTAGAATTAAACAACACGTACCTGCTATAATACTGTACAAAAAAATTTTCTTTGGGCGATACCATTCGTAACACGTATGGGTCTTCGATTGCGGATGATTTTATAAAGAATCCAACTTGTGCGATGGATTTCAGTGTGAACTGGTTTTTCTGTTTTGGCCAGTTCGCACTCACTTTTCCATCTTAAGGTGTTGGAGTCGCTTTACAACAGGTCCAGGCAGCCTGCTCTTTGCAAACAAAGAGATTGTTTGCTTTGACTTGCTGTTCTGCGCTTCTAGCAGCTTGGTTGGTATAATTGTTTTTTCTTCCTTCCCTGTCCATTCATTCATGTCATCCATGACAGACTCTTTTCTTTTCCTCATAATCTTTCCCCGTTAACAGTTCTGACGAGAGGGTACGAAACCGGTCGACTGGTGTGTTTTATTTTAAACTTATCATGGCCTACAATACAAAATTTCTAGTTTTTAATGCCTTAATACGCTTTTGTACCGTTTCAAACCTATTTAAATATATATATATATATATATATATATATATATATATATATATATATATATCGAATAAAAAGAACTATCATAACTGCCCATTGATATGTCAAAGTTCCCATTATTATTATTGCTATTATTCTTTTTATCTATAATTTAGAGTTTGTACTATAATAATGAATTTCTACATTGATTAGTTATGTATAATTTTTCGTATTGAATATTTATGTATTTTATTGTTAAATTTAATCCTTTATTTAATGTATATTTGTTAATGGGTGGATATATCTTTTTGTATAAATGAGCAATTTTTTGTTTGTAAAGTTGTTGAACGAATTTATTGTATCTTTTTTGTTTTTCCATTGATTTCTATTTAATATTTTTCTTGATGGATTAAATAATTTACATGTAGGCCTGTTTCATGATATTTTAATTCAATAAATGTCACTACTTAATCCTCTAATTTTGTTATCGAATTGTAATTTTGTTTTTATAGTATTTGATGTTTTATTTATAATACATACTGATTCATTTTTGGTAGATTTTAAAACTAATATGTCTGTTTTTCGATTAGTATGTTATATTTGTTAGATGCCGTTTTATAGACGGTTCATGTTTTTCTTGCTTAAATAATTTGTTTAGTTGATATATTTATTGATTTTATATCATTTGTTAATTGTTCTTTTTTATATTTATGTTGGCTTTTATTGTCTTTATTTTATTGACAATATTTATTAAATAATTTTTGAAATCAATAAAATATTTTTGTTGTCATTGTTATTTTCATTATAGAAAGTCCGAATTCATTTTTGTTGCATTAATATTATCATTGTTAAAAAGCAAAATAATTTCCAACTGAAAATTTTATGAAATTTTCTACCTTTTCCATTTTTTGTAGAAAAAAAATAATTTTATAAATATATGTTTTTGAAAAGGAATCAACCCATTTCACATAATTTCACATAATATTAAATCAAATATCTCATTATCTCATCTACTCTCATGCATTCATGTATCTATCAATATATACGTTAAAATGAATGTGTTTTTTTAACGTATTATTATTTCTTATTAATATATATGTAATATTTATTTGGTAAACATGTTTGAGCAGACCTTCCAGCCGTTTACACAGTGAAATGTATGTATAACGGTCTAAAGGTAAAAAAAGAAATCTACAAGAACACGGAGGCATTTTTTATCTCTAGTAAGGCTATTCGGTGGTCATTAAATTTGAATATAAAAAAAGGTATACGCAGCAAATATAACGTCTACGGTTATATATATATATATATATATATATATATATATATATATATATATATATATATATATATATATATACACGTGTGGGTATGTGTGGGCGGATGATTTCGCGTGCGAATTCTCAGGCAATATTAAAATAGATAATAGTAAACATTAACTTATAATATTTCCCTCTAATTTGTTTGGTATTGCAAGTTTTTAATTCCGGAAAATTTTCATGGATTATTTCTATAACGATTCCTTTCATAAATTAATTAGGATTTGACTGCGTAGGAATATTTAAACAATACTCACTACTCACCCCGCAGCTTATATGCCATTTATCAATTTTCTACTCATACTCGAAAAGTAAGATATACAGGGCTTACAATAAATAATTATATATTTTACAGGTTTGAGTGATCGAAAGCACACATTAACCATTGTTGATTGGAGAAAGCTTTGCAACGTATTCTGATCACCAGCACCAATTATCTCATTACGGGGATAACATTTGGAATTCAAAAAGTCGATGATTCTTATAAATTATTGACAACGCGTTTTCTGGCAATGAAAATTATTGCAATATAAATTCTCCTCTATGAACAGGAATGATAACTAATAGCATGACTGCTTGAAAAAATATTTTAATTTCAAACCAAACAAGGCAATAAAGCCACCAAGTTATGAGTGAGGACCAATGTTATTGCAAATGTTTCTTTACATTTTATCAAGGATCTGTAAATATATATCAGGAGTGCCAGACCATATGCGGAAGAAATGTTAAAAGCTTGGTCAAATGATAAACTTATAAAAGTGCAAGATGAATTTGGGTGAGAAAAATCGTCTAGCCAACACTTACCACATTTGGTAGCACACAGGCCGAGTGATTGATCCAATATAATCTTTCATCAACTTCATGTCAACAAAAACACTTTAGCCCAAGAAGTCTCAACGAGTCACTCCCCTGAAATTTAGCATTTGACTTGCAGATGGAGAGCAAAATTTGTTTTCTCAGACGATGAGTAGAGAGCAGTTTTGATTTGGAGGCAATCTTTTTCTTCTTCCAATTAACAATCTTTTTCTTCTTCCAATTAACAACATAATGTATGTCATTTTTGTGTTCTGCTGCCAATTTGACCTCATCGAGCCGATCAAACTTACTATTAAGATAGGATATATATCTGTGTCTTGAGCATAGATACGAAGTATACAACAGATGCCTTCATAAAATCCTTAATGAAAATTGTGGACAACGTAATTTCATGGATCGAGACCTGTAAAAAAATGTTAAAAGACCTAGAAGAGAGGCGTTTCAAAAATAACTTCTATTTCACGATTTCATAAGAAAGACTGAATCAGTTAAAAAATATATTTTCCAGAAATACAAACATGTGAAGAAGACCAGTATTCCAACGTCTGCCATAATGCCTTCTAGATATCCTAAGTTAGCTTCACCATACTTATGAAAAGCTTGATAAACACTTTCAGCAATTGCACCAACAGTTAACCTGTAAAAGTGAAAGCCATATTGATTATCTGAAAAAAAACCCTACGGGGTTACATGGTTAACAAATGCATGTTTGATTAAAGTCTCTATGATTTACGGAAAGGAGGGGAACGTTTAATAGGCAGAGAGAAATTTAAAACAGTTCGACTGATTTCTTAAAGACTGGGACTACAGAATGAGAATTCCAGAAAGCAAGAATGAACTTGAAGGCATTTTTACAGTTACGGAAGAGCAGGAATCAGGTCTTGGAAACTTTTCCTTAGGATTATTGCAGGAATACCATCAAGTTATGTCTTGTGAGGGATCATTGTTACAGTTGATAGCGGAAAACATGGACGGAGTTTTACACACATCAATCAAAAGAGACTCGGTTCTAAATGGAATGACAGGTAAATATACTACAGAGAGGTCAAGAGTAGAATTAGAAGATAATTTACGAGCCATATATTCATCTTTAACACTACGAGAATTTCTATGGATGATATTCACATGTGTTAACGTAATATCATGTTTGAATTTGCATTGAATATTAGCTCTTTAGAATGAAGAACATACTTGGCTTTGGAATAAAATCAGTTTGCTAGAGACCTACCATGTAGAATCATTCAGGATCTATTTAATTAAATCAGACCAGCAACAGAAAATATGATTAGTGACAAAACCTTCTAATTTTTGCACGATAAAACGTGGCAGTTTTCATTAATTAAATGTGTGGCTTAAAATTTAGAGATAAGGATTTTATCTTGTATCCCTGTTTTCTGATCAGTGTGAATCTAAATAAGAGACCAAAAGGAAAAAAAGACGAAACTATATGTATGTATGTATGTATGTATGTATGTATGTATGTATGTATGTATGTGTTTGTGGCATGTATGTATGTATGTATGTATGTGTTTGTGGCATGTATGTGACACGCTCAACAAGAAAGAGAATTTCCAGTAGGTGATGTAAAGATAATTAGACTGTAAAAGATTTTCAAACCATGTATCTACTATTATCTATTTACTAGTATTTATTACAAAATGTAAAGCACGCGTATACTAAACAACCGGCTAACGATTTGCTTGCCATCGACATTTTTTTCTTCGAAGTAATATTTATCATTTTTGTCTGACAAAAGAGACATGCGATAATTGCTATATATAGATCTTTGTAAATTCTCGATGTTATTAAGGTATTTGTTCATTTGCTATTGTAAATAAAGTGTGGCAACAAGGAAATGCGAAACAATTATTGTTTCCCATTAAGGGATGACTACATTTGACGCAGATATATGTTCAGATAATTTATCATGATATAGCTTTTACTTTCATTTGTTGATGTTACAGCCATTCCAACATTCGTCAGTCCACATCTTTACTGTGTTAATCACTTCCTCGGCATAGACGTGTATATACGTTTCACGAAAAGTAACTTTTTCAGACACGGGAGTACAAACGAGTCCAAATCATAATTTTTAAAAACAGCTACAGACGTGATTATACGTCGATCTGGATTCATTTATACGTCTCATAGAGGTGTTAACTATAGCTCGGGTACTTCAAGGCGCCTCAGTTTCTTAGTTAACATATTACAAACAAAAATAAAATTTGTCTGAAAATGAAAAGAGATTCAAAATAATGTCGGGGAAAGGTTTAAGAATCTAATGTATTTGTTGATTAGCGAAGTATTATGTGAGAATAACACTTTTTTGACGCAAGGTTTCAACTATTTATTTTTACTGCTAGATTCAAATTTATTTAATATTTGAAAATCTGGAGTTATGTCATTATCTGTGCTCATGAAGTAAGGCCAAAGGTTTTTTTGCAATTTGAAGATGCTCGTTAAATCTCCAACATTGATGTTTTGTTGAAAACGAATATATTTGCCTTAAATGTTCCTTTTGAATTCAGAACTTTGGATGAATTAATTATGATCATGGACTTGCTGTGTTCCTACAGGTCTGAGGCGAAAAATACAATCCACATTTGACTGCCCTATATCATACATACGAACAAACTAAGTATTTAATTTGCTCGCTGTTTTTCTCTATCTATCCTTCCCTCAGTACATAATGTGAGTATTAATTTTTCAAAGCCGTTTGTCCTCATAAATTCACCTAGCTTGTCACGATCAGATTTTAAATATATTTATATTTATAGTCCCTATATTTTATTTCGAATTATTCATTGCTTTTGTATTCTAAATGATTCTCAGAATACCGAAGTTGATGTAAAAGGCGTTCAGTAATAGTCGCAACATCGTCTATAAATGAATTCTCCAACACTTTCGCCTACACAGATCGGTAGTCCTTACGTAAAAGTTTAACTCTATTTTGTTTGTTTCCAAAGAAATATTCCCGTTTCTTTATACATTGCATATTTGTGAAATATAATTTACGTTACGAGCAAATTGCAACTTTGCATCAGCATGATGCACGAAAAAACGCATACATGTACACGCATACCAACACAAACGCGAGCACAGACACACACACACACTCAATGTGATAATATATAGTTTTAATTTATGTTATATATTTTTAGGGTAAATTTCTCAATTTCAGTGACAGAGCCTATACAAATATCAATGTAAATATGTAGAGCGGCGACAGTCTATCTTCAGGACACACACACACGTATATATATATATATATATATATATATATATATATATATATATATATATATATATAAGGACGTAAATCCGTGTGGATAAAATACGGGGAGCTCAATGTTAAGTCAGAGCGAATAATTTAATTTAATTTAAAGAGAAAAACAAACCTGTTCTGTTTTTTTCTTTAACAGAAAACTTAGTCTGTTTTTTCTTTAAAATTATATATATATATATATATATATATATATATATATATATATATTATTTTAAAGAAATATGTATATATATATATATATATATATATATATATATATATATGCACACACATTTTGCATAATTACGCAGCCAAAACTTCTAACCAAACACACTACACGAATAAACTTTCTTTTCACCTGCTGTAATATAGCACATTCACTGACAATCTTTCTTTTCTTTCAGTTCGTCATATTAGGTGTTGAGTACAAGAAGCAATAGGTCAGACAGGATGATGACATTAGTAACAGATCCAAGCGAGATCTAAATATAGCTTACCACACACATGCAGAATCAAATTATCAAGTACGAATCGTTGAGCGGGAAAACATCGGAAGGAATTAGTTGGAAAACAGATTTTAAACGAGAAATATCTGTTCCCAGCAACCAATGAACACGAGTTCCAATCCACCTCAACTCAACACACTATAACGCATATATCAAATTCACGGGTTAATTACTAAGCGTGATAAACATGATAGTCATGTTCCCACTCAATTGGACTCAGGCTATGATTTATACGGTGCCGAATCTTCCTATTCAAATGATTATTTCTACATTGCTGAATATGTGAAGACGAGAGTAAACAACAAACTCTTGGGGTCAATAACAGTGGAGAAAATTAATATATCACAAGATATCGCTGCATTGCCGAAATTAATTGAACTGAAATTAAAAAGAAAGAAGAGAAATAGAAAACAAAAGGAAGTGAAAAAAATGGGAAGAATGAGAATTTATTCCAGGTGAATAACTATGTGAGCTTTGATTTTTATATATCACATACATAACGCATGCAACTTTCCACAAAAAATATATACCAAACATCTTTCCACGCAATACTTTGCAGTAATATTTTCATGTAGCCTCTTGTTATAATGAAATCTTATTAAATTATACACTGGCTTTTGTTGTTTGTTACTGTTGATTGTTTCTCATCACTTGTGTATTTGTTCCTGTAAAAGAATCTGTCCTTTACAGACTGGTAAACCGTGGGCATATCCTCCGATATGTTGTTATTTATATCTTTTTTTTAATTTTGTGTTACGTCAATTATATATATATATATATATATATATATATATATATATATATATATATATATATATATATATATATCGATTTTCTAAGCGTAGATTGGATGTAGCACAAGGCTGAAAGTAAAGGGCACCGTGAGAGGATTGCTCTCAATACTCATTCTTTATTGTTCTAGCGAGAGACAAGCTTGCTAACCATTACACCACCTCGACGTCCCCAATATATATATATATATATATATATATATATATATATATATATATATATATATATATATATATATATATATATATATATATATATATAGTGTGTGTGTCTGTCTGTGTTCTCTGCACAGACTGGTGTATGAACGCACACGCAAACGAGCGCATGGGCACATGTGTGCAAATGGGCACACGCACACGCGAATGAGCGTGCACACACTGCGAAAAGTAATTACACTAATGATAATTGTATATAAAAAAATCGAGGTGTATAAGCAATTGGTGATACCCCATCGCTAGCTGACGATCAGGTCCGTCTACACAACTTTGTAGTCGAGATGCTGAAACATCAATCAACTAATTAATAAATTCTTTTTTATATATATATATATATATATATATATATATATATATATATATATATATATATATATATATATTCTGAAAACATTGGATACAATATTTTATCATAAAATGATATGCGTATTACAAAAAAGAAAACTAATTTGATATATATATAAATAAGAAGCAATAATAAAAAAAATGAGAGTTTAGGAAGAGATTTTGGACTTAGATAAATCTGTTTAATATTTTACAAATTAATTTTTTTTTAACAAAACATCTAGTTCCAGAAACAGATAATTTCCCTCAGAGTGCGAATGGCTTGTGCATAGATAATGCAAAAGATTGCCTAAAGTATCAAATCAGTGTCGAAAATGATGTCGATGAGGACATTTATGATGATAATGTTGTTAAGAAATCTGCCAAAATCCGACCAGTAAGAAAGAAAAAAATGTACGTCCAAGTGAAATGTGAATTCAACTCATACTGTATGTACTTATGGAAATTAACGCTTTCGGAGTGGGCTAATTTATGGTAATATATGCATCAAATACCGTCGACTGTCGGTATTTAAACTCAATGTCAAAATTGGATAGACATTCTGCCAGTTATTCGACCTTGCTACGCGTATTTATTTCTTGCTGAGTAATTACGTACTGCACTCCTTCTACAGTTTGAAACCCAATTTATTTTGCGTTGTTGTAAAATGTCTCAATGTCGACGCCACTGTCGGCGTATCATTTACACGTCTACACATTTATAAAACTTCAGACAGTACGCACAAAGATTTCTATTAAAATTACAAACAGGATAAAAGATTCATTACCTATTAAACTTTAGTGATCAAAGAGAATATATTCATTAGATTGTCCATTCGTATTTTTTGACCGCATGATTGGGAAGACGCCATATTGAATTAAGAAGACAGACGCCAGCATAACGCTCGAAAACATGAGAAAGTCTGTCTAAATTATTCTAAAATGAAACATTCCCACAATATCCTCATATATTTAGCAGTGAAGATTCTTAATTTCTTATTTGCTTTTAAAAAAAATTAACTTTTTCGAGGTTTAACTCTCAGAAGAAATTTTCGTTATCCAACATATATTTTTCCTTAGTTTTTTTTTTCTTTACTCTTCAATGCAATGGAATGGTCTTCGCGATTAGGCTTTCTTTGTTGATACACACTAGCGGTGGGTATTAGTTGAAAATATATTAGAATTGTTTACATCAAAATATCACAAATTCACCTAAGAGGTTTTTTTTATAAAAATAAAACGTGCATGTGTCCCGTTTAGTAAATAAAGGAAAGGTCACGGCGAGTTAAAAAAAAAAAGTTTTCAGTTGTTTTCTCTCCTAAAATGTAATTGGAAACCGAATAATCTATGTGATTTCCAGCCACACAAATGTTAAATTAGGACAATTAACCTCTCAAGAGACGTATACAATATACAGAAAATAAAAGGATTATATATATATATATATATATATATATATACTCAATTACGCACACACATGTGGAATTGGGTAGATGGAGCTCTTAGGGGGCGTCGATAGCTGTGGAAGCAGAAAGCCAAAAGTAACAGTGGCCGAGGTTTTGAGCGTGCTGGCCTTGTTGAAATTATGGATCACGTCAGATAACACGCTCTCTGTTTAACTAAGTTCTGCTCAGCACAATTGCAGTATAAGCCACATATATATTAAGAAATTAAAGTTCGCACAGACTGTTCTGATTTATTTTGTTAGAAGTTTATATCCACTCATCAAGACAGTGTATACTTAAACTGAATTAAAAACAAGTTCTCCCTTACATTCACGTTTCCTAATTGTAGGGAAAATACGTGAATATATAGCATTTGTATTTCTAGAAATTGTCATTCTCAAGATACTTAGCACAATAATATCAAAGTTTTCCTTGCCTAAAATACATTATCGTTCAGAAATATTCTGTTAGAAACGTTTTCTCACTATGAGTATTGCTGAAATATTTTCTTTTTCGATCGCAATAGTGAATGACCTAGAATCAGAAAACCTTGATACTATCGACTTCACGAATTCAAACCCACAAAGCATATCTTATTTATAAGCCTCAAAAATATATTTTGTTATTTGGTCATTTAATTCCTACATTTTTTCTGCTATTACATCTGAACTTTTTAAGATAGTTCTACCGTTGAAAGAATTTTATATTGCTTATAAAAAGAGAAATTCGTAAATAGCTATATCTGGTGGTTAACATACATGTCATGTGCACTGACTCTTCGAATTGTTAAAACATCTATCTTATTGCCAGCTCCGTGAGATGATATTTTTCCTGCAGAAATAGTGCAGATTTCCACTGTCTAACTTGACTTTTTAAAAGAATTCTTGCAACTATGATAAGACAGTTGCTAAAGTCTCTATTGTTTGTTTAATAATATCTGAATTTATTTAATCATCAAATTACTATATTAATCTTACAAAATCCTTATAAAATTTGCTTCAGAAAATGTTGATTCGTCTACTCTTCATGCGGCTGAAATATGGTTTATCCTTAGTGAAAAACATTCTGAAAATTAATAACTATATTGTTGAAAGACCTGCAAAATTAACTTGGACATATCCATTATATATCGTCGACTTTCAATAACTTTGGAATTTATTTGATTTCATCATTTCAACTACCTATTATCAATGATAGATACCAACGCATTTCCTGGATATCCATGCAAATTCTTTTAGAAAGTTTTCGTCAAACGAATAAAATCTAAACATTAACAGCAATAACGGTAATTACTCTTAGATCCACTCAGACACTTCGCCGCATATCGTTTCGCAGAATATCAATGGTGGATGTATGCAGACTAATTCTTCACAGTTTGAAAATTTGCTATTAACTTGTTTTAAACTATGTTGTAAAATTTAGAAAAAAAGATAACTCTTCAGGACACTGGCATTTTCAAATACATAACACCCACTGCCATTGTGCCAATAAAATAAAGGTCATATTTGTTCGGTGAACACTTCTGGTGACGTAACAATTTTAATTTGCTCATCTTGAAAAATAACGCTGCATGATTATTTCATGTGAAATAGATAGAATTTGTTTTTAATTAACAAGGACAAATGTAATATAAAATTCAGAACACGGTTTTCTTGTACAGGTAGAATGAATATGCAATATAAGAGAGACTACAGCGGTAAAGTATTACAAATTGTAAGGGATTTATTAGTCATTATGAAATTATTAACAAAGAAATCTTGAAAGTGTGTGACGATTAATCATATTTGAAAGGAAATCGTTTCAGATCTACAAAGAAATGATATAATCACACACACACACACAAACAAACCCACGCACACATAGATTGAGTATGGATAGTGTTCTGAGAAATTGATAGGAAAAAGAACAAGTAGGAAACACAAATTAGTCTAACATGTTTAACTTTATTAAAGCCTTTTCAAAGATCAAGATAGGAATGATTGAACGATAAAAATAAAAGAGACAAAGATTAAGATTTTGTCGGATAACAATCCATACACATATCTAAACAATAAGAAATATCCAAGCACACCTTAACATTAATCTGCATTTATTTGCTTTTTATCATTTTCCATCATTTCTGTCTTGATCATTGCTGAAGCCTTAATAACGTGAAACATGTTAGATTAAGATCTGTTTCCTACTCCTACTTACTGTTTCCTATCCTCTCCTCTCTCTCTCTCTCTCTCTCTCTCTATATATATATATATATATATATATATATATATATATATATATATATACACTCACATGAGCTCTGTTATATAACATTAAAAATTTTATAACACTTGATTATCCCACTAAAAACAGCATGATCACCGGTAATAGACAATACAAACTGAACCTATTAAACAAAACCGAGAGCGTTATAGACAGGGAGAGATTGACTTTATTTTTTTGCTAAATCGATGCAAGAAAATTCCCCTGACTATGAAAAAGAGACTTATGGTTTCAAGACCAAAAAAAAAAAAAAAAAAAAAAACACCTCCATCCGTCAAACTATTATCGGAATTCAAAAAATGTTATTCTCAATTATATATAATATTATATTTAATAGCTACATTAACGACCAATAATATAAAATGCGAAACAATCATTGGAAAGATCATGAAATCTGCTAAGATAACTGTTTAATCGGATAAGACTAGTAATCTCTATTACATCGACGCACAATTATGCTACAAATCCCTCAATACATTTTATAAAAAAAGCGGCTGTCGACTGTGAAAAAATAATCAACTCTCAACCATCATGCTAAGCCAATGGTGACCGAGCTGAGAATAAACAAAAGAGTATCAAAATTACATAAACAAAAGAAATTCGTCAGGATTAAAGACCACAAGGAGAATTTTTATAAATAACCCCCAATACCGACTGTTAATCCATCGAAAATTAACCTCGGTATTATCAGCAAAACTATCATGGAAGGAGTGTGCAAGTATACTAAAAAGGCTCTAGCTATTTACCAACTGAGAAAAAATTCAAAGCTATTGAACAGTTCATTAATATAAAAAAGTTGAATGTATATTTTTGCAGCTTGATATCTATGACTTCTAACCGTCCCCCATGAAATATCTACTGAGGGCCGCTATTAATTTAGCAAAGAACTACCGCCATATTTCTGACCAAGAATTAATAATAATAAGAGAGGTACAGAAGCCGACACTCTTCCACGACGGAAGTATATGAACTAAGAGAAATAAAGCCGACTTTTCCGTATCCATGGAAGCACATGATTCTGTAGAAATATACGAAATTTAAGGGATAGTGTTGTTATGGAGGCACATATATAAAAAACAACGGTATATACAGAGACGATGGGATACTTCGGCGTCGTAATTTAAGACCAAGGCAAGAGAATCGGTTGAGAAAAACCTAACTATATTCTTTAAGGACAATAAACTGAATATTAACACCATTAATAACGCTAAGGGGAGCAATTTCGTAGACTTTACATTACACCTGATTAAGGGTCTGTATAAACCATACACTAATGATTCATGCAACCACATGTACGTCGACAGAAAATGCAATCACCATAAAAGGATCCTAGACAATTTACACAAATCAATACAGTTTAGGTTATCGACCAACTCCAGTAACAAAGAAATATTTGACGTTAATAAAACTTAATATACTAAAGCAGTAGAAAACAAACAATCACAAAGTAAAATTAGAGTATGTAGGAAGAAATATTTAAAATAATATGGATCACCTATTAATATTCATAGCATCCATCTTTAATAGCATTTTGTTTATAAATATACACATATATAATTCAATATTATAGATCGGACTTCATTATATTTTATATGTGTTTATGTAATTTTAACGTTGTAAGTATAAGACTAGGTTCCAAATTATACACACACACACATACACATATACACACACACACACACACACACACACACATATATATATATATATATATATATATATATATATATATATATATATATATATATATATAACTAACGACAACGATTGTGCAAGCAAAAGATATAATCCTATATGATACATAGTGTGTTTACGTAAATTAATTGTTTTTAAATTATTTGTATCTTTTTTTAATATTTTCGCATTTCGAAATTAGGCCTTTGACCGATGTAATTTATAAATAATTAATTCAAATATTAGTGACAACAATAATAACATGAGCATGTCTTAACACACAATTTTAAATCAACACTACGAGAACATGAATTTCACAAGGCTTAACGTTCAGTGTATATCCTGCTCCTGAATATTGCGTATTCACATGAAACTCCGAAACCTGCATGTCAATGTTTGTGTCGCTCTAAAGGATCTTTCATTTCATTCAGTAACATAGTCCGTTCTTCCTCTGTCACCCCCACACACTTTTCAACGAACATAAACTTGGTATCTTCTTTAGATGTACTTCAATGTTCTAATAAACGTCTTGCAAATCTGAGAGACGGGAAAGTTCAACAAATATTAGGAATCTTACAAGAGATACAAAACACGAAATATCATGCCCTTATTGGAACATTATCACACTCATAGGCTTACACAAAATTAACGTCTCCATAATAGTTACGAGAAGAGAGACTATGCCTCTTCTAATACAATAAATAATATTGGGGAAAGCTTGGAAAAAGTTATGCGTTAATATTAATGTTCATAAAACGAATTAACATTATTTGTCATCTATGCCTTTAGACATCAATCAATTGAGAATAATACTGTCATTAATTATGTTTGTTTTTCATATGCTTCCGCCAGAATAGTTTATTTTCTGTCATTTCAATTCATCATCGGTGCAGTATCAAGTTATTTTCTGAAATAGTCATTACATATATATATATATATATATATATATATATATATATATATATATATATATATATATATATATATATTCAATGTATGACCCATTCTTTTTGGCCTTTTGCCACATCAAAGATACCCTTAGAAAACCACAATTATATTAGCCTCATTTATGTTAAGAATGGCAATTCTCACGACAGGTACTGATATATTCCAAGATTTTCACTTTGTTTAAATCTCAAAATGCTCTCCTGGAAAGCCGATGTCTGCTACTCAACCAAATTTTTCTTCCTCTTCGAAGAATAGTTTAAATGTTATGTTCTACATTTGAAATTCAAAGTTTCTTAAACTCAATAATGTAATATCTATATGTGAAAGTGTCGCTGGTGGATCAAAGCCTATGATTACTTCTTGAAGATACAATAATTATATTTAACCGAATATTTGTAATTTATATGCCTATATGAAAAGAAAGTTTTATGTATAATTTTAAATTAAAATAGAAAATAATAGAAAATTCTATAATTACAAAATTGTTATTTCTGTCGTATTCTCTGACTTCTAAGTGTTCGGTACATATATAACACTTTACATTGCCATATTGATAGAAACAGCATGGTATTAGTTGTAGGACATATATGTAATAATTATTGCGTTATTTTCCTAAATTACCCAAACTATATAAAGATTTTCAGCAGTGTAGGATTCTTAAATTTTCGTTTCTCCACTTACTTAAGACATTTAAGCTGATTATTGTCACGCACAGGTGTTCAATAGGAAATATGTAAATACTAACATCCTTCCAATCAGAAAATGGAAATTAATCCTGTAATATTTGCGTCTGTCATGTCTGTAGCTGAAAGGATACGAATTATATAAATGATTAAGTAATGAGTAAATTTAAATAAAATACTAAAGTTATAAATGTGAATACATCAAGTAAAAATATCACAGAGAGAATATAACAACAAAAAAGGTTACATTTTGTGACAAAGCGCAACATTTAAGTAAAGCATTCACTGAATCAAATGACATATTTTTTTGTCTTCGATAACAGTTTTTAAAAGAATTATTAATTATTTAATACCAATATTTAAAGCAAACTTCACCACTAAAAGATCAGAATTTATAGAAATCAATTTTTATAATAATTCACCATTTTTCTGTTTATCCCAGCATAACACATGCGCAACTACAGCTATAGACATCAAATAATTGTGGAATTAAAGTGAATAATTACAGCGTATTAATTATGGAACATGTAAATGTTTTAATATTTTGTAAGCAGGGCTTCTGTTTTTCAAGTAAGTATATTTTGAATTTTTGCCATTGCCTTGTGTCCATCAAGAAAACTAGAATTAATTTGATTTTATTTGTTAAAATGTTTTAAAATGATAATAACTAAATTAATTTTTTCTAGCAGGTTAATTTACGATATTGCCTGAATTCATTGAATTTCTTCAATGAAATAGTCCAGTTACTGGATACTTATTACTTTGAAATAGTTTTATATAGTAATATAATCGAAAACTTCCAGGAGTCTATTAATGATACAATCTAAACAATATTGATTATAATACTCCCCAAATCGTGATACTATATCCGTGAATAAAGCAGCAATACTAATCAGTAAAAGCACATTTCGATTTCCCCAGGTATATATATATATATATATATATATATATATATATATATATATATATATATATATATATATATATATATATTTAAGTTATGAAGAACTTGGTAATCCGTATGGTAATCCAAAGGAGGATGAAATCCTAAGAGCTCAATGTAAATCCAGAGCTAATATTTAAGAGAAAACAAAAACAGACCACTTTAATGTTCCATTATAATAATTTATTTCACCAGAGCCCTTTTAAAGGACGCCGGATCATCAGATAGCACTTCCATAAATGAAATGAAACGAAAAATGAAATTAAAATTGATGGGTAGTGTAAGTTTTTGTAATTCAATAGAGAGCGTAAAAGGAGTAGTTAAAGAGACATGGTAGAGTATAGGAAGGATTAATTTCTTATCTCTCTCAAGCATACTTTGTGTATATATATATATATATATATATATATATATATATATATATATATATATATTTATATTATGTGATGCAAAAGATCATAGTGAAAATAGATTATATATATTCAAAGGCATGATCTGTTAAAAACCTTTGTACGATCCTATCAAAAAGTATCGTGAAACAGATTTACTTTTATCCATGTTATAACGACCTCGTTCTATTCCGTTGTTAGATAGTAATACTTGAAAGGAAAGTGTATATCATGTGGTCGTCTCCCCACACTACAGAAGTTCCATCAGTGACCATGGATTGTGAAGCAGCTTTTGGCCAAGTTTTGACATGCACCAGTTTCTGCAACAATCATGATCGTCAGATCTCATCTTTTGCAAAGATTTCCGATTCAAAAATCAAATCACAGTTGAAAAGAACAACATTTCATGACTATATATATATGTATATATGTGAATGAATGTGTTCGTTATCCCCAAAAGGAGTTCCAGTAAGTCTTACATCAGTGGAAACTACGCTGGATAAAGCGACTGGCTCCAGAAGCAATCTATTTCGAAGGTGACTGAATGCCGAATGTTTTGTAGTTTCTGTTTTATAGAAAAAAATCCGGGTAGCTGTCAATGAGACCTCGCAAGAACATTGTATGAATCCTGCCAGCAGTCGGACACCATTTGTTATCTAATAACTGCAGAATCATGAACATGTCTATGAAAATATATATTACTGTCTAGTGTTGCTGAGATAACATTTGTTAAAGCCGTTACAGTTTATGATATGTACAAATGGCATTATAGCAAAACCAAATCTGTCCTAGCGAAACAAAATTGTACAATAGTTTTAATTTGCATACCGAATAACAATTTTTACCCAAGCATTAAACCTGACGTGTAAGAATTTAATTTAAAAGAATCATTCTTTGAATTCTAGAAGTCCCTCTTACAGGAATCAGTGCGAAATCAAAATGCAAGTTCTGAAAATTTATATTTCTTTCAAAAGAAAATAATAATGCAAGAAACCCTTGACCTAAGATGACAAAAAAATCTGGAATTTCGCTCCAATGTATAAATGTATAATAAATGTATAAAAAATATATACTACACTAATTCTAGTATATCTAATTATAATATGATTGATTTTACACTACAGTAAATCTAGTATATCTAATTAAATCATTCGTAACGACTCTTACTCACCAAACTTGATAATGTCCTTGATAATGACATTGCGGTAATCTCCAAAGTAATAGGAATAAAATAATATGTATCAACACTATAATTTTCTCATCCTTTAATAATGACACCAAAATCTTGTACGTGAATATGAAAGGATCCACTTGAAAATATGTAGAACAAAAACATGCCTAAATTGCTCCATAAATGATGTCTCAATATATATATATATATATATATATATATATATATATATATATATATATATATATATATATACACGCAAAACATATATTTGTTTATACAAATCACACCAATATACTAGTAAAATCAACACGCATTATACGCAGAGATAAAAAAAAATGAAACATAAGCTGAAAGAAAAAGAATCGAAAACATAAACGTACCAAAGCAGTAAAAAGAGGGCGGAACTCTCTCTCTTAACAAGCAATAAAGCGCATATACGCTATCCAGAGACTCTATCCAAAGTTCAAATCGATTCTCAAGTTTCACGTTACTTTTCTATTCGCCTGGCTTTAAAACTTGACTGCCCTGATCTTGTCTTTTGTGATTGATATATATATATATATATATATATATATATATATATATATATATATATACACACACACACACACACACACACATATGGTAACATGTATTTTTAAAGTAGGCTATATTTATAATATATAATGATCAATGTCTGGATAGACCTGTGTAAATATTAAAACTGTGATGTGCATTTTGATCGAGAGATTACATTCTAATTATCATTTCTTGAAAAATCGTGTATAGTTTGCTATTTATAATTTATGTAACTTTTCGTTGTTTTAGTCAGAGGAAAACTACAAATTTTACCTAAATCTAAAGTAGGGCTGAATGAATAAGTACTTATTTCATCTAATAACCGTTGATTTCATTGTAATACTTACTGATTTTTATGACATTAAAATAGACAGCAAATATGCAATTTCTACATATGCAGTTTGAATTCCCTTGCCAGTTCTGCTACGAGTTTGGCTATTCAAACAGTAAGAGACGTACTTTCAACATCACAACCTACCGTCTGTTTATAAAATCAAGTAATAGAAATTTTAAACCTATATATAGAGCAGCTTCTCACTTTTTATACAATATCATTTTTTCAGCTTATGTTCTTGGAAAAATGCAGGAATATGATGCAGGAATATGATGCAGGAATATGATGCAGGAATATAATGCAGGAATATGATGCCCGAATATTCATATGTTTAACCTTGTTATTAATAAGATATATATTTACATGTACAACTAGTTATTTCCTGCTAATAATGTAAGTTTAGTTAAAATATTTTGTAGATAAATTTACTTTAAATATTTTGAAGATTATAAAGTGAAAATGATGTAGTTTGTTTATATTGAGACTTTAAAAATGGCTACGATTTGTTTAATATTTACGCAACATTCGCCATTTTTAATCTTATCCCATATAATAACCTCCGTGTTGACATACACGTATTTCAAAATCTCTTTCGATACGGATAAGGTATTATTGTCAAAAATGTTTATGAATATTGTTGTGGATTCTGAGATGAATTCGGTCTCCAAGGAATGACACACGCAATGATTAAATATAAGAAATAAAATCTATTTACACAATCATACAAAGAGTAATACTATTAGTAAGTCCTGGAACGCGGTTAGTAGCAAATACAGATGGATATATACAGTCTCGAAGCAGGACTTCCTTAGAGTCTACGTGCTTGTAACTGACTTCTACAAGAGGTTACCTCACACTATCTCCCTTCGTATACTCTCTCTCTCTCTCTCTCTCTCTCTCTCTGTGTGTGTGTGTGTGTATTTAACGGCAGCAGTCCAGGTACACTGGTAGAGTCCACTTATATGAAAATGCGGTGGACCCCATAACAAATGTATAAGCCGAATTTTGCTAATATTTGTCAGATTGTAATCTAAATCTGATTATATATATTTCACAAGTTCTGATTCATCTACTTTACTAATTCTTAACCGGAGAGGGCACATGGAAATTGATTTCATACCTTTTATATATATATATATATATATATATATATATATAGATAGATAGATAGATAGATAGATAGATATAGATATCCAGATATGTATAAAGACAAAACAAAAATCTGCATATTGCCCTTTTACAGATATGCTATATCTAATATTACTGACATGGACCGAGAGACAGGGGAAGAGAGAGAGAAATAGAAAAAAATATATTAATAATATGATAATAAAAATATATTAATAATATAAATTTAAAATCCATTTATTTATTGATTCAATGCGAACGTAATATTTGAAAAGCAACGTTTGTTATAAAATGTCAAACTCAAGGAATTTATTCCTCACAATGTTGACCAGTGTTGACGTTGCTTAACTTCGCTGATCGTACGGGAACCGGTTTTTCAACATGATGTCGCCGTAAACAATTTGTATGAAGTTATTCTGGCATTTA